>CAUYRH010159977.1:0-38513 GCA_963574655.1 Perodicticus potto
CTCACAGCAACCTCCAATTCCTGGGCTTAAGCGAGTCTCCTGCCTCTGCCTCCCAAGTAGCTGGGACTACAGGCGCCCGCCACAACGCCCGGCCATTTTTAGGTTGCAGCCGTCATTGTTGTTTGGTGGCCCGGGCTGGATCCAAACCTGCCACCTCAGGTGTACATGGCTGGCGCCTTAGCCCACTGAGCCACAGGCGCCGAGCCAACATAGAAGTTATTTTTATCATGTTTTTTCTCTCTCATTTTAAAAGTTATGCAAGTGTGTGCAAGGTCAGATGGTGATGGGCATACCTGTTCCTATTCCTGGGGTTGCTCAGACATTGCAGAGTGGAGAAGGTCAGCATCTTTTGGGCATCTCACCCCATGGCCCTGCTGGGCCTGGGCAGCCCCATTCCTGGGTGAGGCAGTGGAAAAGGAACGAGGGCACTGCGGACAGCCCTCCAAGGCTGCGAGTCTGCCCAGCTGGCGTTAGCCCAGGGCGCGGCAAGGGCACCGGGAAGCAGGTCTGCCTGCCCAGTGCTGGGTGGGGCCATGTGCGTTCCAGCGCTGGGTTGACGGTGCAGTCAGTTTCCAGTTGAGCCTCATTTATTTGCTGTGTGCTCTGGGCGGGAGGACAGCCACTGTGCAGCACAGGTCGGCGCCCTCATGCAGCCGTTCTCCTGAGGACCCAGCAGGCAGAGAGGCGCAGGTCTGTGGATGATGAAGAGCTGTCACACAGCTGTCCCGACCACTGCCTCTCTCCAGGACCTCAGTCCCCTCCAGGGCAGGCCTGGCACACGCTGTCTGTGCAACCTTGGGCGAGTGACTGCTCTCTCCCAGCCTTGCTGCCCTGGTCCAGCCCTTCCTCCAGCAGCTGCTGGGAGGGTGCAGAGAGAGGAAGTGTGTAAGGCCTCTCCCCGCACTCACCCCAGCCACTGCGCATGGCAGAAGCCTCCTGGGGGCCTCTACCTCTACCTGTTTGTCAGACATGGGGGCAAAGGAAGCAAGACTGGCAACTGGCCTGGCCTCGTGGGGCTGACACTCTAGAGCAAGAGACCGACAAGATGGCTTCAGAGAGTAAGAAGGGCTGCTTAGTGGGGAAGGGGCCGTTCTTGGGGTCTTGGGAGAGAGTGTTCCAGGCAGAGAGAACGCCGAGTGCAAAGACTCTGAAAGGGAGATGAGCTTCCAGCCTCCAAGGAACAGAGTGGCCCCCTGACCGCCCTGGACAGCAGGTTACTATGCTGTTCTGCAGGGCTGAGGAGACCCCCCACTGGCAATGCATGAGCATAGCACCTGCTGGTTTTTGGAAAGGAAGCTCTCCCTATGATTAAACTAAGTCCCTCCATTTGCAGCTGAAGTTGGGCCTTGAGTGCAGGACTTGCCCCCTCCGTCCTCTTCCCTACAGGCTGTGAGAAAATCATCCTAGTGAGCAAAGTCAATGGAACATCAGGTAGGGTAAAGTATCTCCCAGAATTTTTTTATTTTTTTTGAGACAGAATCTCACTTTGCTGCCCGGTCAAGTGCTATGGCGTGATAGCTCACAGCAACCTCTAACTCTTGGGATCAAGCAATTCTCTTGCCTCAGCCTCCTGAGTAGCTGGGACTACATGCACCTGCCACAATGCCCGGCTATTTTTAGAGACAAGATCTCACTCTTGCTCAGGCTGGTCTCGAACCTCTGAGCTCAGGTGATCCACCCGCCTCCCGTCTCCCAGAGTGCTGGGGATTATAGGCGTGAGCCACAGCCCCCGGCCTTCTTCCCACAAACTCAAGGTGATTAGTTGGGACTATCTCATCAGTCCTGGGATTCAGCGAAAGGGGCAAAGTCCTGGAAAAGAAACTGGAAGCAGGATGCCAAGGGAAGCCTGGCCCTGGCTCTCCATGCTCTGTACAGGGACAAGAGAAAGGAAGAGTCAGGGATTTTTCAGTCAACCTTAGTTTTCAATGAGTGAAAGGTAGTTCGGTGGTACCAATGAGGGTGTGTTCAAGTCAGCATCCCCGTAGCCAAGAGGAGGAAGGAAGGACCTTGGGGATCACACATGTCAGCTTCAGGTATAGCTTGATCCAGGACCCTGAGTTTTTGGGCCATGGCTCATGGCTCTCCCCTCCTCCCACATCACTTAAATCTCAGTCACCTTCCTCTCTCTCTGTGACACTAGGTTTTCCTCCTTCCAGTCTCGTACCTCTCCCTAATTCTCTCTATATCTTAAAAACCAAGCTGCTCTCCTGTTCAACCCCCTCCCCCAGGCTGCTTCCTGATGCCCTTCACATCAGCAGAACCCTTAACAAGGGCCCGGCAGCCCCCATTCCCACCTCACTCTCCTCTCCACTCGCTAACTCTGACCTTCCTTCTCCTTGAGCGTACTGAGTGCACCCACCCAGCCCAGATGGCACCTGCCACCCTCCTCCTGGTGTGTCTTCCCATGGTCATACCTGCACAGCAGACAGCTCGGGTATCACTGTGCCAGCCATCTACCCCCAGTCCTCCAGCCACCCTCCAGACTTGCACCATCCCACCCGACCTGTGATGGAAGCGTTCCCCCTGTGTGTCCAACACAGCAGCCAGCCTGAGGCAGCTACCAGCCCCTAGAATGTGGCTTCTGCTAAAGAGGAACTGAGCTGTTGATTTTCTCCAGTTTTAATTACCTAAAACTTAAATACCCATATCAGGCTAGTGGCCACTGTGTTAGACAGAGTGACTGCAGTATGTCAAGGGTGTCATTTTATTTGCTGGCCCCTAGTGCGGTTTGATATGATGGTATTTCTTTGCTTGCTGTCTGTCTCTCTGACTCGAGTCTAAGTTCCCTGAGGAGGACAGAGGCTGCATCTGTCTGGTCTGCTGCTGTGTGCTGGGGCATATACCTGGCCTGGCCTGTAATAGGTACTTAACATGTAAGTGTTGGATAATGAATTCTGGAGCTCTATCAAAGGAATGTTAGTTCTGTGGGCGACTTGCTATGTGACTTCCAGTTAGGGTCTTGCCCTCTTGGCTTGTGTGCACTCACTTGTAAGACAGGGCACTGGGGCAGAGAGTGTCCAAGGGCCCCTCCGGCCCTAAAGGTCCCAGGCTTCCTGCCTCCTTCCTCTGCCTGAGCTGCCCCCTTGGCCCTTTGTGGTACCAACCCCCAGCCTCCTGAGTCACCCAGTAGGAAGAGTGGCCAGACAGGCTTCCTGCACCCACAGCCTGTATTTAGGGAGGGGTCAAAGCAGGCTCGGCTGTGCTCATTTCCTATTAAAGAAATGGCCTTCAGGAAGTATTTGTGGGGCGTGATGAAGTGGTGTAGGGCTATGGGCTGTGTCCCAAATCAACAACTTTCCAGCTGGCCAAGTGCAAGGGTCACATGGGAGCCTGCAGCTGTAATGTTTGTATGTCCAGAATCCACTCTGGGGTCCTCTGAGCCCAGCCTCTGCACCTGGCCCACCCTCGCTCTTCTTGTACTTATGACTGGGATTCTGGGAGTGGCAGGGGGTGCTTGGGTCCTGCGTGCTTCTTGTGGAGACTTGTAGGAATGAAGTCCAGGGGATTGAGGAGCCGGTGCTGATTGTGAATGACTCAAAACCTGACTGCTCCTGGCATCCAGCTCACACACACGTGCACTTAGACATACACCCAGGTAGGTACGGCACTTGGCCAGGGATGCTGACATGCAGTCTTACAGTGACGTGGGCAAGGACACCACAGGGACGCAGGCACACACACAAGCACAGCTCAACCAGACGGAGCAAACGCACACAAGGCAGCCCAGACACACACGCCCGGGGGCCAGCCAGGCATTGCCCTGGAAACACACACGAATGCACATCGTCTCACACTCCACACAGCAGGGATGAGTTTGTACAACTCACACACACGTGCACAGTCAGAGATGCAGCAGAGAAGCCACGTAAATAGGCCAGCATGCAGTATATAGATGCACAACAGTCAGACACGGATGCACGGAGCTGCTATACGGGACTCTCAGACACACACACAAAGTCACAGGCTCCTGGTGACCTGGCGAACCAAAAGTGTTACAGGTGGGCATGTGGACTCCGAGCAAACCTCTGTCCCCTGCACTGGCTGCGTGCAGGGCGGTAGAGCACCCCCTGCCCTTGCCAGCTGGCCATCCTCCAGGTGTGGTGTGAACGGTGGAGCCAGCGCAGGGCAGCCCAGCTGGCTGCCAGGTTGCCTGCCTCTCCAGGTTCCAGTCATCTTATTGACTGCACGATCTGAAGGCCCTCTCTGCACAGCTGAGTGGGCGCTGGAAATGTGTGAAACAACCTGGATTCCTGGTTTCTTTTAGAAACTTAGAAGATCTGTCAGGACTGGGCTCAAATCCTGCAGGAAGGAGCTGGCTGGGGCCGTGGGGCTGCTGCCCGTTTCAGGAGCATGAGCTCTGCAGCTCAGCAGAGTCGCTGTAGCCCTCCCCTGCCTGGCCCCAGTGCCCCCTTGGGTCTGCAGCCCTGGGAGTCTGTGCTTCCAGGCTCTTGTTCCTCTGTGTGTGCATGCATGCGCGTATACCCATTCACGAACACCTCGTTATTAATGTTTTTACACAAATGGCCTCACTCAGCAAAGCTGTGAGACCATACAGACATTTCCCTTTAACATATCATGAATACATTTCTATGTTAAATATCTACATCCTGGTTTTTTAGTTGTCACTTTGAGTTACTTTAGATTTACAGCAAAGTTGCAAAGAGAGCACAAAAGTTCTGTACAATTTTTATCCGCTTTCCTCCGTTAATATTTTACATAGCCATGGTACATTTTTCAACACGAAAAAATTAACGCTAGTAAAATATTGTTAACTAAACCACAGACTTTATTAGGATTTCGTCAGCTTTTTACTAATGGCCTTTTCCTGTTCCGAGATCCCATCTGGGACCCTGCATGGCATTTGGTCTTCATCATCTCCTGAGGCTCCTTGGCCTTGAGTCTATTCTGTTCTTCATGACCCTGGAGGTTTGGAAGAGGTATTTTGTAGAATGCCTCTCATCTAGTTTTGTTTTGATGTTTCCTTGTGATGAAATTGCAATTACCAGATCCAGGGGAAAGAACCACAGAGGTGAGGTGCTCTGGTGATCACAAAGGTACCTGACAGCCACAGGACTTATCATTAGCCATGTATGGGAAGTGCAGGGTGTGTCCACTGTAAAAGTACTGTCTTTCCTGTCTGCACGTTTCATTCTTCAGACGACAATCACGAAGTCCACCCCATACTCAAAAGGGCATGAAGACCTCTGGGAGAGGGTAGTTATCTACAAGTTTTGTTTGTTTATATATTTATTTATTTGTTTATTTATTTAAGACAGTCTCACTCTGTTGCCCTGGGTAGAGTGCTGTGACATCATAGCTCATTACAACTTCAAACTTGAGCCTCTTGGGCTCAAGCGATCCTGCCTCAGACTCCCAAGTAATTGGGACTACAGGTTCCTGCCATGACACCTGGCTAATTTTTCTATTTTTAGTTGAGACAGGGGTCTCGCTCTTGCTCAGCCTGGTTTTGAACTCCTGAGCTCAGGTGATCTACCCGCCTTGGCCTCCAAGAGTGCTGGGATTATAGGTCTGAGCTAGTGCGCCCAGCCTGTCTGCATGTATTTAAGTGACAGGACAGTATTCTGTCCTCTGGGTCTGCCCCCCTTTATTTCAGTGTACCTTAAAGTGATGTGCTTCCCTTACTTCCAGTCCTTCCTCTTACAAACAAAACCGCACACAACAGCACTATAGCCAACTCTAGATTCAACGAATATTTTCAAGAAACTTTTACAGATGCTGTATACTCTGGTGAACACTGTGTACCTCTTTACTTTTTTTTCCTAGAATAAATTTATGGGTTGAGATTGCTAGGGCAAAAGATAAGCACATTGTTAAGGCTGTTGATAAGCTTCAGGTCTCTAGTTATCTCATAAAAACACAAATTATTTTTGTAATAAGAAAAAAAAAGATTGAAAGAGTCTTTCCCAGTATGTACCTAACGACTGTCCTTTGGTACCTGCTGCGAGGAATCTCAGCTGGAAGGGGTTTCAGAGATAAGCTACTAATCTATTGTGAGATTGACATTTTTTTCTTTTTCAATCTTTTTTTTTCTTATTACAAAAATAATTTGTGTTTTTATGAGATAACTAGAGACCACTTACTGGACATTTAATGATATTAAATATTTATTGTTGTTTTAGGTGTGATAATGGTATTGTGGCTACTTTCTGAAAATAATTCTTATCTTTTACAGACACGCACTGAACTATTTATCAATGAAACTGAACTTCATTATATGATTTTCTCTATATTAGTAAGAAAACAAAAGCTTGTAAAAACTTTTTAAAAATATGATCTAAATCTAGAGCTGAGGTGCAAGTCCCCATTCTTTTACCTCCTAGAGTTAATTACAGTGGCAGTGCTGGGGAGGCACTGCTGACCTCTCTATGCACATTGCAGACACTTGTATTCTTAAAGCAGGAATGTGCTTCTCTGGTACATCACTGTCCCACTAGCTCCTCACCTTCTCGGCACTTTGCAGATGGCTGGGCATTTGAAGCTATCTCAGTCTCCAAGAACTTCACGGTGCTCCCCTGTATCAAAGAACCATAATTTATTCATCTGCTCCTCTAATGGTGGCCAACTGGAGCATCTCCAGTTCTCTGCTACCAATAACCATGATGCAGTGAACATCCTTGTACACGATCTGTCTCTGCCCCTGTGTGGACGATCTCACAACCTATCTTTCTAGAAGTAGAATGTCTAGGTCGAAAGGGTTGCATACGTCCCATTTTAATAGAATGGCTAACTTGCCCTTTGGCTATGTCCAATATTCTTTCCCAGTATGTACCTAACGACTGTCCTTTGGTACCTGCTGCGAGGAATCTCAGCTGGAAGGGGTTTCAGAGATCTTTCAGTCTTGTGTCTGGGCCAGAGAAAGTGTCCTCAGGGCAGGCAGGAAGCTCCGTGGGCTGGAGGCTGTGCAGAGCCTTGCTTATGAAGATGCCATCCATGCCTGATGCCAGTCTTACCAATATTTGCCCTCTCATGCCTCGGTTTCTTCATCTATAAACTGGGGCTAATACCAATCCTCAAATGGCAATTGGGGAGGGGCTAGGAGATTTTTCTTGAAGCTGCATTTGTACCATTTTAATTAAACTCTATTTTAATTTGGTGTAGCTTTGAGGAGACTGATGGAGGATGGGGAAGAGTACTAAGAACCCCCATCAAGCACACGTGAGGTTGCCACAGCTGGTTTCAAATGGGGCTGGTGAGATCAGACGTGAGGAATGACCAGCACTGTCAGTGCTCAATGAGCATAAACTCTGAGCACTGACATGATGGCTGACAGGAGCTGGACCAGGACAGAGACATGCTGGCTAGGAGGGGAGGCCCAGGCAACCAGATAAGAGGGAATCCAGGCTAGGTGCCTGTGGCTCAAGTGGCTAAGGCCCCAGCCACATACACCTGAGCTGGCGGGTTCAAATCCAGCCCGGGCCCGCCAAACAACAATGACGGCTGCAACCAAAAAATGGCCAGGCATTGTGACGGGCGCCTGTAGTCCCAGCTACTTGGGAGGTGGAGGCAGGAGAATCACTTAAGCCCAGGAGCTGGAGGTTGCTGTGAGCTATGATGCCACAGCACTCTACCCAGGGCAACAGCTTGAGGCTCTGTCTCAAAAAAAAAAAAAAAAAAAGAGGGAATCCAAAAGAGACTCTGGCCCACCGTTTGCTATTGTAAATAAAGTTTTATTGGAACACAGCCATAAATCATTCATTCATGAATGCTATCTATGAATGCTTCCAGGTACAATGGCAGAGCTGAGGAGCTGAGACAGAGAGTCTTGAAAAGTCTAAAATATTTATTATTTGTCTCTTTATAGAAAAAATTTGCCAACCCCTGGCATAGGGGTTATAGGCATAATAATAAGTTATAATAGTCACTCAGCACTTACCATGTTTCAGTGCCTAAATATGTCACATGTACTTATTTCTTTAGTCTTCATATTAATACCATGAAGTGGCTACTATTTATGGTAGCTGGTCTCAAAGATGGTCCTAGTGACCCTTGTCTCCTGGGATTCACACCCCTGTGGAATCCTTGCCACCTGCAGTCTGGGACAGCCTGTGCCTTGTGCTGAGTGACAGAATGTGATAGAGTGCCAGGCCTGGCCTTCAAGAGGGTGGGTGGCTTCTGCTTTTTCCCTCTTGGAACACTTTGGGGAACCCTGAGAGGCTCTACGTGAGATGTTATGCAGACCAGAAGTGGCAGCCGTAGCTATGGGAAAGGAGAGGCTCAAGACCCTGGGAGAGGGCAAGGGCCTAGCTGTCTCAGCCCAGCCTCCAGATGAACCTGCCCCCACTGACATCTTGCACTTGCATGGATGCTGTTAAGTAAGACCAGCAGAACTGCTCACTGGAGCCAAGTCCAACCACAGAACCAGGAGAGACAATAAAATGGTGTTTTAGCCACTACTTTTGGCAGGGTGGTGGTGGTGATTTTCTGTAGCAAATGCCACCTGAGATGTAACCATTACTAGGATTATCCCAGGTCTACCTGGCTGCAAAGCCTTTCCTTTCTACCCTCCCCCCTTATCCAGCAGTTTGAACCCCAGTGTGGATATCAGAATTCCCCGAGGAACTTTTACAGATACCAATTAAATCAGAATATCTGCGAATGGGGACCTGGAGTAGGGATTGTTGAAATCCCCCAGGATTTGAGAACCTGGCCCCATCCATTGTTTTCAAAGCTTACATGGCACACTTATTTAGAAACCAGAGTCTTGTCCTCTAGGGATAGAAGATTCCATGGTTGGGCCATGGTGATCTGCAGCATCAACCCCAGATGAGTCCCATCAATCATTAACAGAGGAAGGTGACAGGACAGCCCAGACCTCAGGTGTGGTGAACTGGTTGGCAGTTTCCTATCAAGTTAAACTTTCACTTACCGAAAACTCAGCAATGCCCCTCTTGGTCACTCCCACTGGAAATAAGTGCTTACATTGCCAAAAGACATCCATGGTCAGAGACTGTGGTGCATTTCACCAGGGGCAGGACTGACAGGTGAGGTGTCCGTGGCCACTGATGGGTTTCACAGGCCTGAGAGCACCCGCTCCACCTACACGAAGTTCCAGGGTGCACAAGACTGACCCACGGTGAGTGAATAAAACAGCAGGCAGCTTGCCTTTGGGCACGAGGGAAGTCTGCTCCTTCACAGGCTGCAGGGAAGGCTGCGGGGCACAGTCAGGGCCTCAGCACAAGACTTACCTGATCCCATCTGAGAGCCCCTTTCTTGTCTTTTATTTGCTTATTTGAAATGTACATTATATTGAGATATAAACAGTAACAATGAAATCTTAGCGTACAGTCCAACGGATGTTTACATGGAGAATTGAACTTCATGCAAAGTGATGTTCTGGGTGCCTGGAAAGGGAAGCCAGAGAGGGAAGACACAGGCTGTCTGCGTGGATTCTATAAAGTGCAGTGTGGAGGGGTCTCAGGGAGCACTTCAGGGTAGTTTGGAGGGGTCTCGGGGAGCACTAAAGTGCAGTGTGGAGGGGTCTCAGGGGGTACCTAGGGTAGTTTGGAGGGGTCTCAGGGAGCACCTCAGGGTAGTTTGGGGAGCACTGCAGGGCAGTGCAGAGGGGTCTTGGGGAGCACTGCAGTGGGGAGGGGTCTCGGGGAGCACTGCAGGGCAGTGTGGAGGGGTCTTGGGGAGCACCGCAGGGCAGTTCAGAGGGGTCTCAGGAGCACTAAAGTGCAGTGTGGAGGGGTTTCGGGGAGCACGGCAGGGCAGTGTGGAGGGGTCTCAGGCAGCACCACAGGGCAGTGTGGAGGGGTCTTGGGGAGCACCGCAGGCAGTGTGGGGAGTCTCTTTCGCCCCATCACTGGTATGTTTCAAGCACCTATTCTTTGTCAGGATTAGGCAGGGAGGTGGGGAGCAGTGCAGATCTAGGCCTGCCTTCAGGGTTTTGGAAAGCAGCACAATGGATGTTTAAATCCACCCATTTTACTTCCTAAACATTTTCCAAACTCAGTTTCCCCACCTCCCACTGACCCTGCCCTAACTCAGGCTGCTACCCTCTCTCCTTACTAGGCTGTCAGAGTTCTTTTCTTTTCTTTCTTTTTTTATTTTTTTTTGAGCAGAGCCTCAAGCTGTCACCCTGGGTAGAATGCTGTGACATCACAGCTCACAGCAACCTCCAACTCCTGGGCTTAATCGATTCTCTTGCCTCAACCTCCCAAGTAGCTGGGACCACAGGCGCCCGCCACAACGCCCAGCTATTTTTTGGTTGCAGCCGTCATTGTTGTTTGGTGGGTCCGGGTTGGATTCGAACCTGCCAGCTCAGGTGTACATGGTTGGCGCCTTAGCCGCTTGAGCCACAGGCACCGGGCCCAGAGTCGGTCACATTTCTAGTCTTCTGCCTCTCAACCATTCATCAGATCAACATCCTCTATATAGGTGTTCGATCTAAAAACCTCAAAATTGATGAGTCCCTGTTTCCCTGGAAGCTCTGGCACCAGCCTGCGCGAGCTTGAATCTTCACTTACAAAGTCTATAACTGTGACCACAGGCAAGTGCCTGGGATGCCCTGAGCCTTGCGTATGTCTTCTGTAAAATGGAGATGAAATAATATTAACAACAACCACACCTGTCTCCCTGAAGAGGTTGAGCTCACACCCTCTATTCATAGTTCCAGCCCCTCTCCTGGCTTGTTCCTCCTGCCTCTCCACACTACTCAGCAATAGTGAAGTGTTCTGTTTACTGACACACCCTTCGGTTTTCAGGCTTGAGCTTCTGCTCTCTGCTCCAGTCTGGAATGCCTTGCCCTCCACCTTCTCAGGTATGGTCTTAGCTGCAGACCCACCCAGCCACTGCCTTTTTCAGGTGCCTTCTTTGAAGCTGCCCATGGGGCTGGGTGCTGCTCCTCTGGGTCCCCACCTCACCCTGGATTGAACTCAGCGATTTGTCTCCTGTTTCTAACTGTTTCCACTTTTTGAGTGTGGGCTCTGGCCGGGCAGGCAGCCTCTGAATGGCTTTCTACCCTTTATGTGGACCTGGCCCCCTCCAGGGCAGGGCAGGTGCTGGATGTGTCTGCTGACTTGAGCAGAACATGCCAAACATTTTCTTATGGGAGGTGGCCGTGAGGCATGGGTAGAACTTCAAAAAATTTTTATTTTAAAAAAAGTTGTACATGCACACAATACTAAATCCAAAAGGAACAAAAGGGCTTACAATGAAAATTAAAAGTAGGTCACCTCTCAACCACCCAGCTCCCTCCCTGGAGGCCACCATTGGTATCAGTTTCTGAGTATTCTGTTCAGGCAAGAATTGACAGCTCCCCCCAACCCCCACCTTTTATTTTGCAAAAATTTAAAGCAATAGAAAAGCTGGAAGAATAGTACAATAAACACCCTTTGCTAGATTCACTAATTAACACATTGCCACATTATGCTAAATATTTTGCAAGTATTATATAATTTAATGCTCACAACAATCATACATTCATGTCAATTTGGCAGATGAGGTCACTGAGGCTCCAGGCAGGTTAGAGGACCTGCCCAAGGCTCCAGAGCATTTGAGGGGTGGAGCTGAGCTCTCCCATCTAGTCTGCCAGAGGACTTTGATCTGCTTTCCTACAGTTCCCTCTGGAGGAAAGCATTTTCTCACACTAAATTGAAATCCACCTCCCCAGGATAGTCACCAGATGATTAGTGGAAAAGTACACAGCTCTGGGAGCATTTGGTACTCCTCCTAAAACCTCCTCATTCCCTGAGCAACAGCTGCTGTCGCTGCTGCTACCACATGCTTCAATGTCACCTCCCCTGTGAAGGCAGAGTTAGCTCACCCCTGTTTAAAAACTCACCATGACTCCGACTGCCAGCCAGATGACATTTACACGCCTGGGCTTGGAATCCCACTTCCGCTGCTTCCCTAAGGCACCTCCAGCTTCTCCCAGCCTCCCACAGTGGCTTGCATTTCCCCTTCTCCTAAAGCTGTCCTCATTTTCCTAATGAAGGCATTCCTCCTCCCTACCTTTGGTCTGCCTGAGCCTTTGACAGCCTTCTCCAGGTTGTTTTTTGGCTAGGAGACTGGACACGGAGAACTGGAGTGACAGCTCAGCCCACTCCTAGCAGGAGGGCCCTGCACAGATGACTCCAGGTGCCTGAGCCTTCATTTCCTCAAGCACATATTGGGGGAGGAATGCCTCCTTCAGTGCCTGGCAGAGCGTCAGCCTTCACTGATGTCCCATAACAGAACTGACAGCCCTTCAAGGCTGCTGACATCTCTTAGTTATCCCTTGAAACACTACCTCCCATTACCTAACTTCTCCGCTCCTCTGTCTTCTCTAACGTAAAACGGGGACGGTGCTGGAGAGGTTGTGAAACTTCCATGAGCTATGCGTTTGGAGCACTTGGGACAGTACCTCACCCTTACGGAGAGTGCCAGCTACGACTACGCCTGGGCCTGGCGCACAGCAGGCATTCGGGGGAGATGCCTCCATCGGGGTGTGCAGCACCGGCGCGGTAGGGCGAGACTGGCAGCGAAGGGCCTGCGGAGAGCCAGCCGAGGTCGGCCCCGCCCTCCCTGCAGCCCCCGCCCCGGCCCCGCAGCTGTCAGGCCCAGCCGGCCTGGGCGCCAGTCCACCAAACCTGAACATCCCATCCCGGCGCCCCCACCTTCTTCTGCCTGCACAAGTTACCTTGGGCTCAGTGGCCTCGGTCCCGCCTTCCACTGCTATTGGGCCAGGCGTTTCTTTGTTAGCCGGAGCGCGCTGTCGCCATTGGCTGGCGGGGCCGCCGATCGCGCCAGGCGCGGCCCCGCCCCGTGCGCCCCAGCGCCTCCCGGAGCCCGCTCGCCCCGCCCGCAGTGTGTGGGGTGCTCGGCTCCCATTTGCAGAGGCGGCCGGGCGCTGAGGGTATCGGCGGCGGCTTGGACGGGCCGGGTCGGCGGTGACCGGTGCCTCGGAGGCGGGCCGCAGCGGGAGGCAGCGGGCCCGAGGCCGCGTCCATGGGCCCGCGGCAGCCGGGCGGCGGCGGCGGCGGCGCGGGCGGGCGCGGGGCGTCGCGCGCGCTGTGAGGCCCGGGCGGCGCAGCAGCCTCGGCGCGTGCGGCGAGACCGGCTGGAGGAGGCCGGGCCGGGCCGGGCCTGCGGCGGGGTCCGAGGGGGATGCGGCGGCGGCCGCGCTGAGCCCGAGCCCGCCGGAAGCGCCGCGCCGGCCGGGCCTGCGCCGCCGCCGCCGCGCGGACCATGTCGGCGGCCAAGGAGAATCCGTGCAGGAAATTCCAGGCCAACATCTTCAACAAGAGCAAGTGTCAGAACTGCTTCAAGCCGCGCGAGTCGCATCTGCTCAACGACGAGGACCTGACGCAGGTGAGCGGGCCGGCCCGGGGGAGGCGAGGCGGACGCGGCCCAGGCCCCGGGCGGGCCGGGGCGGGGGCGCCGCGGGAGGCTGCGGGGAAAATGGAAAGAGCCGAGAAACAGGCGCGAGTCCTGGGGGAGGGGACCGGGATGGGGGGCAGGAAGTGAACGATAGAGCCGGGACAAAGGGAAAATCCTCAAGCATGTTGAAAAATAACATCCTTTCCCATTCCCATAGCCATGCCGTATGATTCATGCCTTTTGGGTGACTCAAAAAGGCCTGGTTTCTCTTAGTAGGAACAAAGCACTTGGGGATTGCATGCTGCTTGGCAGGACCCCCCTCAGAGTCTGTCTAGGGATAAGACTTGGACTTGCCTGTCCAGTGTGGCCCACAGAGGATTGCCTGTGTGGACTACAGGCTTCTGTCTGGTGGCCACAGCCTGCCCTGTTTCTAAGTCGGGTTCACTGTCAAAGTCTGGAAGAGGCGAAGGGTCTCCAAGGTGTGGGGGAGGGTCTTGTGCTTGTACTTAAGCTGGAAGGCTTTGGTTGAGGGAAGAGCTGGGGCTGCTGTCCCCACTCTAACCTCCCAGGCTTCTGCTGTCTGGTGGAGAGAGGACACTGGCCGGCCTTCTCCCAGTCTTATCTGTCAAACAGGGCTTTGGACTAGTTTAGTAGCTCTTAAACCTGCATCGTATCATGGTCATTAAAACTAGAGTCTCAGAGACTTACCCTGGAGTGATTTAAGACACTGGGAATTTGTACTGGTAAAAGATCCCTAAGATACCTGGCTGAGGTCCTCACTGGCCCTTGGGAGTCCCTGCACTGGCCACTCTCTGAGCTCTCAGTATTTGGGATTCCGGGCCTTGTTTGCACCTCCTTCTGCCTGTGTGCCAGCCTTCTTTGGTCCCCTCAGCCCCATTTCCATCCTCATCAGAGTTTCTTTCTTTTAATTCCTGGATGAGGCCGAGGGAGCTTTCACATTCCAGTGCAGTGTGACCTAGTTGTAGCCACTCCTTTTGCAGAAGAACCCCTTAGACGAAAAACATTTCTTTGAAGTGAACTGGCCCAGTTGTTTTTAATGCCACTTAAGTGCATGCAGGGTTTGCTTGTTTACATGGCAGATGGGAGTGGGGTGTTCAGGCAGGGGTTATGGCTGGGACACAGTGCCTTTTTCTGAGGGCAGGTTTCCAACCACCAGGAAAAGACTTCATCTAAAACCAAAAGCTGACCAGATCCTCAAGGCTGCAAAGTCATAGAATAAGAAACCAAGAGCCTTAGAGTTGTTAGCTTGAGAAGGGCAGGACTCAGTTTCTGCAGAAGGTGTTCTGTAGTGAAGGGGGTTCGAGGGAAAACTTGACTCCTTCTTCATGTCTGCATGCTTTTTGGGGGGGGAAACAATTTATGTGGTGAGGAGGAGTCAGGAGACTTTGCTTCTAGTCTTGGCTGTCACTTTCAAGTGTGTGACCTTGAGTACGTCCCTTTACCTCTGTATATTTTATTTTATTTTTTTTTATTGTAGAGACACAGTCTCACTTTATCGCCCTTGGTAGAGTGGCGTGGCGTCACACAGCTCACAGCAACCTCCAACTCCTGGGCTTAGGCGATTCTCTTGCCTCAGCCTCTGGAGTGGCTGGGACTACAGGCACCTGCCACACCTCTTGGCTATTTTTTGGTTGCAGTTTGGTCGAGGCCAGGTTTGAACCAGCCACCCTCGTACATGGGGCCGGTGCCCTACCCACTGAGCCACAGGCGCTGCCCTCCTCTGTATATTTTAATTCCCTCCCTTCCAAGTACTAATAAGGCCTGACCCTGCTTAGTTTCCCCGATCAGACGAGATCTGGGCGTGTTCAGGGTGGTAGGCCTGTATATTTAATTTCTTTATCTGTAAGTTGAAACAAGTGATCCCTAGCTTACCTCTTTGACTTGGCTATTGTGAAAAAAAATAAAAGATATTTTATTGATCTTTTTTCTCTCACAATTTTTTTTTTTTTTTTTTTGAGACCGAGTCTCACTTTGTCGTCCTCGGTAGAGTGCTGTGGTGTCACAGCTCACAGCAACCTCCAGCTCTTGGGCTTAGGCGATTCTCTCGCCTCCCGAGTAGGTGGGACTACAGGCTCCCGCCACAACTCCCGGCTATTTTTTGGTTGCAATTTGGCCGGGCTTGGGTTCGAACTCATGACCCTCCGTATGTGGCGCCCTACACATTGAGCCACAGGCGCCGCCCTTTCTCTCACTATTTTATAAGCAAAACCCAGAAAACTGCCCACATAGGAGAGGTTTTTACATCTCCTGGGTATTCTACACAACTGCAAAATTGGTAAATTTACACCTCATAGAGGCTGTTTTGTGATTCTTAAGCTTAGATAAACTGGAATGGAATTTTCTTGTTTGGGTAGAATCTGTTAAAATGTTTTTTAAAAAGATGTGTTGATTATTATTTGGATTCAAGGGGGCAGACAACTTAAAATACTGTGTTCTTTCACTGTATTCAAAGTTGAATTGTGTTTTGAAACAGGCCTGAGACCTCCAGGGTACAAATGGAGAGGTAGTTTCTGAAATAAAGAGTGGGGTTATTTGTGCTGTGAGAGATTAACGCAGCCTTCTACCTCCTGGGATCTTTCAGGACGAAACTGCTCTTGAAAAGAGAGGAGGGAGACTCAGGGCTGTTGCCAACAGTCTCTCTACTGTGTCCGGCCCTCCCCCAGCTTCTTGCTGTCCTCTTCATGGCTCCATTAGAAAATGTCAGCCGGTCCGTCTCTCTCTAGCCCTGCTTCCTGCCGCCCCTCCTTGTCCTGAGCTTATTTTAGAATGTCAGAGCTGGGAGATACATCAGCAGTCACTGAGACCATCCCCTCTTTAATAGGCCAGGACACCACGCCCAAGGAGGTGGTGAGCAGCCTCAGCCAGCTTTTGCTCGTGGGATGCCTTTTTGCTCTTCCCAGGAGCAAACATTTCTCTGAGCCATCAGAGTTGAGCTTTATTTCCTCAGCTGTGGATTTTGTTTGCTTTTGCCCTAGAGAGGTACAAACCTCTTCCAGGGACTGTATTGTGGCATCAGACCTGGAAGGGCCTTGGAGATCTGCTAATGTAACCACTTCCTTTACTGGTGAGAAGACTGAAACCCAGAGAAGGGAAGTGACTTGTCCAGTTCAAGGACAGAGCCAGGATTCTTTTTTTTTTTTTTTTGGAGACAGAGTCTCACTTTGTCACCCTGGATAGAGTGCTGTGGCATCACAGCTCACAGCAACCTCTAACTCTTGGGCTTAAGCGATTCTCTTTCCTCAGCCTCCAGAGTAGCTGGGACTACAGGTGCCCACCACAACGCCCGGTTATTTTTTGGTTGCAGTTGTCATTGTTGTTTAGCAGGCCCGGGCCGGGCTCGAACCTGCCAGCCTCGGTGTGTGTGGCTGGTGCCCTACTCACTGAGCTACGGGCGTCGAGCCAGAGCCAGGATTCTTAAGCCACCATCGTGAGGACACGGTGATGACAGTGACGGCAAGTGTGGTCATGCTGCAGAAGGTTCCTTGAGAATGCTGGCTTAGAGCAGAGGAGTTCCTTGCTTCTTCCTCACCACGGGAGTTCAGAGTGTCTGGAATAAGAATATGAGACCCTCCTTCGTTACTTTCTTGTCACTTCACCCTCCAGTGCCAGGCCCATGTTCACGCAACGACACCGATCCTTTAGTCCTACAGTACATACGAACTCGGATACACAGTTCAACCTTCCTTAACCTGAACTGTGTGCATGTATTTGCTCCATAGTGCATTTTTTTCTGCCTAACAACATGTCTTAGAGCTTTTCATGGTGTTACATGTAGGTATACTCAAATTGTTTTACATGTTGGACTATTAGGGATGTATTATAATTTAGCTTATTCCCTTATGGATGAACATGGAGGTTACTTATGGACTTCATTATTATAAACAGTGAATGCTTCAGCAAACAGCTTTATAAATGCTTTTGAATGTGTGCGTGCCTGCACGATTACAAGTATTTCTCTGGGGGCAGATACCTAAAAATAGAATGGTTGGGTTGACATTAAGTGCATTGAATTTTTTTTTCACAGATATCACCAAATCGCCTTCTAAAAAAGGCTGTGTCATAGCATTTCCAGGATGGGATATTATCAAATGATTTAACTCTATAATAATTTCCCTGATTGTCAGTGAGGGTAGGCCTACTATTATAGTTATTTATCGAGTAATTTTGTTTCTTTGTGGATTGCCTGTTCATATTGTTTGCCCATTTTTCTATTGGGTTAATTTTTCCTCCCACTGATTTGTAAGGAGCTTCCTATATATGCTTTTGGTCAGGTGTCTACAAACTTTTTTTTTTTTTTTGCAGTTTTTGGCCAGGGCCAGGTTTGAACCTGCCACCTCCAGTATATGGGGCTGGTGCCCTACTCACCGAGCCACAGGCGCTGCCCCACGAACTTTTTTTGTAGAAGGTGAAATAGTAAATATTTGAGCCTTTGTAGGCCTTCTGGTCTCGTTGATAGCTTGCAACTTTGCCAGCTTAGACCCAAAGCAGCTGTGGGCGATACATAAACTAATGCACATGGCTGTGTTCCTATACAAAAACAGGCAGCTGGCGTGATTTGGCCTTGGAGCCATAGTTTGCCAGCTCTGCTCTAGATATTAATCTGACATCTATCATATGTTGCAGGTATTTTTTTCCTCACTTGGCTTTTTAATTCTCTGTATTTTTTTTTTTTTAATATGAATGCAGTTGCATTCCTCTTTTCCCTTACAGTTTGTAGTTTTAACCTCGTGTCTAAGAAGGCCTTCTTTCAGAGATGCGTAACCCTGGTGGTGATGGCAGGAGTCATCAGATACTAGGGACAAGATGTTGTTGTTTGATGAGAGGTAGGGGTTGAAGAAATCAGGGTAGATGGGAAGTACGTTTAACAGAGATGGAGAATAACAGATTTGGAGTAGATCTGGGGGAGGACAGAAGCCAAAATAACATGGATAAGTTTGACCTGGTGGAGGTGGAATCACCCACTTAGACAGTAGTAGGTGGTGGTTAGAGCTGGGATGAGAGATGGGGTTGGGTAAGTGTTCTGAAGGCTGGGTGGTTGCTGAAGTCATGGGAGTGGGTGTGATGCCTCAGGAGGCTGTAGGAGTGACAGAAAGACGAGCAGGCCGGGGGAGGCCCCGGGTAGTGGGCAGGCAGCAGGGAGCTGGTGCCGAGGCCAGGAGGTGAGTCAGAGGGGTTGGGGGCTACAGGAGCAGGACTGCATCCCAGGGTGCTCGGCTTCCATGTCCCCTCCTCCGTCTGTCCTGATTTTGTTCGTGTGACATTGGCTGGGTCATCTTCCTCCCTCTGGAAATGCAGTTGGTCTTGGTCTCTCTCAAGGGCTGTTAGTCCTGCTGGTTTGATTCGGCCCTGGCTGTGCCATATACCCCACTGCTCAGGCTGCAGGGGCCTCAGGATAGGAATCTCAGACACGGGGCAGGGTGTGGGGTGCGGGTGTTTTTGGGTGAAGCTTTTCATCAGGTTTCCCTTTGTTCCTGGTCCCGTTGTTTGTGTGACATTCATGTACGTTCCAGGGAACAGAGCTTCCTTATTTGACTTAACGATTATCTCAGAAGGAATGGGAAGATTTATGCCCAGTTGGGCGGCTGGCGCCTGTGGCTGAGTGAGTAGGGCGCCGACCCCATATCCTGAGGGTGGCGGGTTCAAACCTGGCCCTGGCAAAACTGCAACAACCAAAAAAAAAAAAAATAGCCAGGTGTTGTGGTGGGCGGGCGCCTGTAGTCCCAGCTACTCAGGAGGCTGAGGCAAAAGAATCGCCTAAGCCCAGGAGTTGGAGGTTACTGTGAGCTGTGTGACACCATGGCACTCTACCGAGGGCGATAAAGTGAGACTCTGTCTCTATGCCGGGGGGCGGGGGGGAGGTTTATGCCCAGCCTTTTCAGAAGATTTGTAAATCTTAGGTTGGTGTATTGTTTGTCAGGGAGTGTGTCAAAAATCTCAGACATACAGAATCCCATTGAAAATGGCCAAAAAACACCTGAAAAGATGCTTGACATCATTAGTCATCAGGGAATCCAAATCAAAACCACAGTGCAATATCACTTCATATACAGTGGGCTGGCTAAAATTAGAAAAAAAATGAAATGGAATATGATAATTTTGACCAGGAGAAATTGGAACCCTGGTGCATTGCTGGTGGGAGTGAAATGGTGTAGCTGCTATGGGAAATAATTTAGCAGTTCTTCAAAAAGTTAAGCATAGGCTCGGTGGTTACGGTGCCAGACATATACACCAAGGCTGGAGGATTCGAACCCAGCCTGGGCTCGCTGAACAACAATGACAACTGCATCAAAAAGTAGCTGAGCATTGTGGCGGGTGCCTGTAGTCCCAGCTACTTCGGAGGCAGAGGCAAGAGAATCACTTAAGGCCAAGAGCCGGAGGTTGCTGTGAGCTGTGACACCATGGCAGTCTTCCGAGGGCGATATAAGTGAGACTATATCTCAAAAAAAACAAAACAAAACAGTTAAGCATAGAACTACTGTATGAGTCAGCAGTTCCACTCCTAGGAATTTGCCCAAAAGAATTGAAAACACTCGTATTCAAACAGTTGTATGCAAATATTCATTACAGTTCTGTTCACGGTAGCCAAAAGGTGGCAATAATCCACTGCCTCTGAACGGACACAGGACAGGTGTATCTGTGTAATGGCCAAGATAGGCTGCTACCGGCGAAATTGGAAAACCTGACGTAGAGTGACAGAATCACACACAAACTTCACACTGTGTATTCCATGTCTATGAAATGTTCAGAATAGGTGAGTCTGTGGAGACCCAAGACAGGTTGGTTGTCAGCAGAGGGCGCAGGGCTGACTTCTGGTGGAGGCGGCACTGTTCTGGATCAGATAGAAGTGCTGGTGCACAGCCCCAGGAGATGCACTAAATGCCACTGAATTGTGGACTTTAATATAGCCATTGTATGTCTGTGAAGTTTACCCCAATCAAAAAGAAAAAAATGAATAAAGAAAAAAATGAACTCCTTGAGTTATGATGGGGCTGCATTTGAATAAACCCATTCATTGTAAGTCAGAAATACCATTTATCATTAAGTTGAAAAGGCATTTAATACCCTCAGAAATCCATTGTTACCTTGGAGAAGATGTAAATCAGGAGCCATATGTGCAGTAATCCCTTGGGCACACATACGCAGCCCACCCCAGACCTGCTTTCTGTTCCTTGCGTCACCTGGAGAGTATCTGGTTGTTTCTAGAGTCTATACCAGAAATTGGCACAGTTTTTTAAAGGACTACACAGTAAGTATTTTAGATTTTGCAGAGCAGCAGGCAAAATTGTGTTGATGTGGGATATCACTGTTTAAAAATGTGAATGCCAGGGTGGCACCTGTGGCTCAAAGGAGTAGGGCGCTGGCCCCATATGTCAGAGGTGATAGGTTCAAACCCAGCTCTGGCCAAAAACTGCAAAAAAAAAAAAAAAAAAAAAAATGTGAATGCCATCCTTAGTTTCAAGTCTTAAAACAGATTTGACATATGGAGTGAATGTGCCAGCCCTTGGGTTAGACTCGCCCTGACCTGAACAGATGTATTTATCTTTTATGTTTTGTTTTATTTTAAGCAACAGAGTCTTGCTCTGTTGCCCAGACTGGAGTCAGTGGCGTGATCACAGCTAACTGCAGTCTGAACTCCTGGGCCCAAGCCGTTCTCTTATCTTCGCTTCCTAAGTAGGTGGAACTCCAGATGCAGGCCACTGTGCCCAGCTAATTAAAATTTTTATTTTTTATTTTGAGGCAGCCAGTGTCTTACCATGTTGCTCAGTCTGGTCTCGGACACCTGGCGTCAAGTGATCCTTCTGCCTTTTGGCTTTCAAAGTGCTGGGAATATATGCACAAGCCACCATACCCAGCCCTAATTTTAAAATTTCCAGTAGCCACATTAAGAAGTAAAAGGGAACAGGTGAAATTAATTTTTACAGTAGACCCTCCGTAAGGTGACCACCCAAGGGACTGTAACAAACTGGCTCACCTACAGAGGTGGCCACCGTAGGGAACTAGACAAGGGGGTGCACGTCTGCTCTGTGAAAATTAGGTCAACTTAAGGAGGTGACCAGTGTAGGGAGGTGGTCAACTATGGAGAGTTTGCTATATATTTTATGTTTTATTTACTGTATACTTATTTAATATCCCAGATAGTGTCATTTCACCATGTAAAGAGGTTCTGTGCTAAGAGCACATCAGTCAGCTAGGCCCCTTCCTAGTCCCGTGCTCTGCAGCCCTGGGGCTGGCCTGGGGGTGCTGCCTGCCTGTGCCCTGGGCAGGCTCCTAGAGGGCTGGTCTATTCCAACTTGTTACTCCTGTTTTTGTCCCCCCACCCCTCCTTGGTGTCTTTTTGCCAACTTTTGGGGAATTTTCCTTTGAATATCACATCTTTGGCAACTCTTTTTGGTGTGTTTGGAAGTCATTTTGGGGGCTCCGATCCCTACCTTCTGTCCAGGGGCAGAGTTTGAGGGTGGAAGGGAGGCGGGTGCTGACTAGGGCTGTGGGCCTCTTCTGTGGGAGCCAGTGGGGGCCTGGGGCCGGCACAGTAATGACGCGGTCTGTGCCCTTCTGTGGTGTCCTGCCTTTTTTCCTAGGTTCTGTCCTGTCCCCTCACCCTTTTCCTCTGAGTTCTGTTTCTCTCGCCCATGGAGGGCTGTAGTCCAAGGCCTGTGCTCTCTTGGCACACGTGTGGAGTGACTTGCTTTCTTCATGCTGTGGGCTCCTACTAGAAGTGGGCGCCTGCCTTCTCCTGGGAGTGGGGTCAACGCTCCAGGAGGCTGGCGGCCTCTCCTGTGGGGAGGAGCCTTTGCGAAGGCTGTCTTGTGGTTTCCTGGACCCTGATGCTGTTTAGCTGAAATAAAGAAATTTGATTTGGGATGTTTGTCTTTAAATTGTTCCCAAGTTGCCATTTAGTCTTGGGCCGAGGAGCAAGCCTCACCCGGGCGGAGGGAGTCAGTGGATGCCACCCTGGAGAACTCTCTGTCCTAACCACTCTTTCCTCTCTGCAAGTTGGATCAGGTCAGTGATTCTCAGAAAAACCTTCCATTAAATCCACGAGCTTTTAACTCATAGGAGTCTCATTCAGAAGTGTGATGCATGATACAGGAAAAGCAACCCAGTTCTGGGTGATGTGGATTGAACCCTGGGGTCCTCTCCGGAGTCATGTGGGGGAGGTTTGAAAGCTCTGACCTAGGCTCTGTGTGTCTTCCAATTTTAGCAGCTGAGGCAGTCTTGCAGCTACCCTGGCGTGGAGTCCCAGATGCCTTGCCCCACTATGCCACTAGCCTTAGCACTTCCTTTGAGGGGGAGAGAGCCCAGGGGATTGATTTGCTGGCATTTTGTCTCTGGAGGCTGGAACTGGAATCTTCCAAATCACTCATTGGTTTTCTCAGTCAAGGTCATCCTAGTTCACAAGAAACCACAGCCTGGTTTTTGCCTGTAACCCTTCGGGCTCCTCTTTTCCCTGGGCTCAGCTTGGTGGATGCCTGCCTCATATTTGGGGTGGCTTGCAGTGGGAGTCTGAACGGCTGGGTCTGCAGAATCTTCCTGAGCTTCCCCAAAGTAAATCAGGGCATGTCCTGTCTCTCACACAGGTCTTGACAGCCTAGGGAGGCCAGGAGGGGTGGTGGCAGCAAGTCCCCCTGTAGAGGAGGGACACTGAGTTTCAGAGAGGTCCAGTGGCCTGCCCAGGGCCACCGAACTGCTCAGGAGAGGGTTGTGATATAGAGCTTGGCTCCCTGAGCCTCACAGAGGCTCCAGATATGTCCTTCCTCTCCCCGGGAAGGCCACTGGCAGGCTTGTCACTGTTCACGTGTGACTGGGCAGGTGAGTGGCAGGAAGGTTGGTGTGTCACTGTTCATGTGTGGCTGGGCAGGCAGAGCGGCAGGGTGGCTGGTCCTCTGCAGAAGGACTCACAACTGCCCAGTCGTCTTACTCCCCCGCTCTGGGGAGGGGCTTGCAGGGCTTTGTGCCGCCCGTTACTGGCCGCTGAGACCCACAGAGGTCCAGCAACCTGCCTTGGTTCAGGTTGGCCAGGTGGGTTTTGTCAAAGTCCTGTCTGGCTTCCCTGGCGCTGATAGGTGTTAACCTTTGTTACTGGGGACAGGGCCCTGCCCTGATTTGGATTCCTCAGTTCTGGGATGCTGGTGGGGTGAGTGTGTTGTGTGTGTGTCTGTGTGGTGCAGGGTGTTGGGCGGGTCAGCACCACGTCCTTACCTCTTCTCAGCCTGGAGTACCCCTTGTCCCCAGATGGGCTGCTGGCCTTGGCAGCAACCACCCCTTTGACATGGCTCTGCCAAGGAAGCACCTTTTTTTCCCCTGAAAGTGGAATTCAGAGTCAGGAAATAGCTGTGTCCTTGATCTCTGTAGGCTCCGCGGCACGGGTCTGAACAGAGCGGCAAGGATCGGTCAGTGCACTTTCCACATGGGGCCTCCTACCTTCTGTGGTTCTGCCCATAGCTACAGGGGCCAGGGGAGGCGTGCAGCTGCTGGGAGAGAGAATGGGGCCATTTCTTCTGGGTCCCCATGCCACACCCAGGGCCTCACTGTCAGTACTGGCCAAGCCACTTGGGGCTCAGGCGCATGAGGCCCGGCGGTGTTAGGGTGCTCGCACGGCTCCTTCTCGGGGATGCACTCTGACCTAGAACCCTGACACAGTCCCACTTTTCACTTAACTGTGCCCATGCAGGGGAATTGGCGTGTTGGAGAGTGTAGACTTGGGTTTGCATCCCGGCTCCATGTTGCACCACATGGAGCAAGTCACTTTGAGTTTAAGTGTCTGTGCCGCTCATTGAAAACGGGGGTTATAATCACATCTGTGTCTTCGGGTGCTGTTAACGGGTGCTTGCCAAGCCCTTAGCAGCTGTAGGGTGTGCAGCGCTGGCGTATGCAGTGGGCACTTAATAAGTGGGGTTCATCATGCTGTGTGGAGCCTGCGTGGGGGACACCGGCCCTGCCCCTGGGACTCTCACTGAGCATGCTGGGATGTCTGCTCTTGGATATCGTGGGCCAGGTGGGGCAGGTGCGATGGCAGGGAGCACTGATGTCCCTCCATCCTGGAGCTGAACAGACACCGGGAAATTCAAGCTGGATAGACCTTGGAGATCTTGGGTTCCAGACAGAAGTTACTAATGAGAAAATGGTCCTAAGAGAGGACCTTGCGCTGCGATTTTGTGGGAGAGCTGGCCTCAGACCTCTGTCCCCAGGCCCATAAGACAGAAGACAGGCCAGCTCTTTGTCCCCTGCTGGTCTACGCCTTCCTCGTGTCACTCGCTGCTGTGGGCACAGAATGGCCATTGTCGGCTTGTTGTGTGCAGTTCTCCGCACACTTGAGTATGGTAAATCCTTGCTCAATATCTGTCGATAAGTTGTTAGAAACTGGGGCTTCAAGTGAAGCTACGTGTAACAAACTACGTTACCTTAGGCAGATAAACAGGTGCTAAGTTCCCAGGCATGCTCTGCTCACAGAAATACCACCACATTACCAAATAATGACCCAAAGCAGTTCTACTTGTTTTTTTTTTGAGACAGTCTTACTTTGTCACCCTCCGTAGAGTGCTGTGGCGTCATAGCTCACAACAATCTCCAAATCTTGGACTCAAGCTGTCCTCTTGCCTCAGTTTTTCTATTTTTGGTAGAGACGGGGTCTCGCTATTTTGCTCAGGCTGGTCTTGAACTCATGAGCTCAAACAATCCACCCACCCCGGCCTCCCAGAGGGCTAGGATTACAGGCGTAAGCCACCGCACCCGGTCAGCAGTTCTACTTTTAAACATTGAGACAGCCGGGCGCAGTGGCTCATGCCTGTCTATAATCCCAGCACTTGGGAGGCCAAGGCGAGTGGATTGCCTGAGTTCATAGGTTCAAGACCAGCCTGAGTAAGAGCAAGACCTCGTCTCTAAAAATAGCGAGGCGTCGTGGTGGGCGCCTGTAGTCCCAGTTACTGGGGAGGCTGAGGCAAGAGAATTGAGCCCAAGAGTTTGAGGTTGCTGTGAACTGTGACGCTATAGCACTCTACTGAGGGTGACAAAGTGAGACTCGGTTTCACCAAAAAAAAAAAAAAGTGTTGAAACACATGTGAGCTACATTTAAGAAAGATTAATGAAAACAAGATCATCATTTACCCAAGTTTTGGTAAATCAGTGAGTGATAGCAGCTATCACAGGGGTGGGTTAAATCAAGGAATTAATGTTTGCAAAATGAAAATTGTAAGGAGCCCTTCCCCCCACCCAGTTCAGATGCAGACAGGACAGATGTGGCAGGCTTGCTGAGCACTTTTCACCATGTCTTTTATCGTGTGTTTGTATGATTATCATGGACTTGATGAATTCTTATTTGACAATAATTTATATTCATTCATTCACTTTCCCACCTACTTATTCCAGTTAAGGGTCTAGGGTGCTAGAGCCTGACCTGGCAGCTTAGGGTACACGGGGTGTAGCAATTCTCGCTAGGATGCTGTCCCACACAGACAGGCACTTCTGAGTGTGCTCACCTGGGGTGTGAGAGGAAAGCAGATACCCAGAGAAAACCCATGCACACAGAGGCAACAACTGGGGAGATGGCTCTCCCTATCAGCTTAACAAGGAAACAGTGTTGTCGAGGATCAAGCTGATTTTAGGAATTTTTAGAGGGCAGGAATTCAAGGGGCCTGGCACCATCCGCTTAGTGTTCAGAGTTCCCTTCCAGTTGTCCTCACACTCCTGTCCAGCCCAGACAATTGGACAATGAAGGGCAGAGGCAGCCCCCAATTTCAGAAATCACTTTGTAGATAAGTATGGGTGACACTGGGAGGTGGGAAGGCATTAAGAGAGACCGTGTGTACCCCGTATCCCTTGGAGCAGCTGTGCAGCCACTGTGCAGTTGTCAGGGAAGCAGAATCATCATGGCTAGGGCCTGGGTGCAGTGGCCAAGGAGGGAGGAGAGCATCCCAGAGCTGGGGAGCTGGATCTAGCCCCAGATAGGTGGGTGGTTGAGAGATTAGGCCAGGGCGTGTTGCGGCCCTCTGGTTGCCAGCATTGAGTTGGTGCCCTGCTGGCAGGCAGGTCCTCCTGGACTCTGTCCACTGCTTACTGCCTGCCTTTACATTGGTTCTTACAGGGTGTGGAGCCTCTACCTCAGCCCTTCTCAGGGGTCTAAACAAATAGCAACCCCTTCTTTTTTTTTTTTTTTTTTTGAAGCAGAGTCTCAAGCTGTCACCCTGGGTAGTGCCATTGCATCATAAACCTCCAACTCGGGCTCAAGCGATCCTCTTGCCTCAGTTTTTCTATTTTTAGTAGAGATAGGATCTCTCTTCTGCTCAGGCTGGTCTTGAACTCAAGAGCTCAAGCAATCCACCCACCTCGGCCTCCCACAGTGCTGGGATTACAGGTGTGAGACATGTACCAGGCGTCAGCAGCCCCTTCTTTTGAGCCTGAGAACAAGCTCTTCTAACAGGCAGACTTCGCCGTGGTGGCCGGCTCACTGCCATTCCATTCCACATCTCCCTGCCTACCAGGAAACTCGGTGAGCTTAGGGGTCTTCTTCCTAGGGGCCTGGCCTTCTGTGGTGTGGAGGGAGGTTTTCTTAGACTGAAGTCACTGAAATGGTTGGCCTGTTCTGGGATTATTTACTCTGCTCCTGGTGGTATTGGTAGCTAACAGAAACCACTCTGTGCCAGGCCACTGTTAACTGGTTTGTGTTCTGAGGTGGAGAAGATAAGGAAAGGGTGGAGAGGGGTGGTCACGTAACTTGACCCAAGATCTCCTTCGCTGTTTACCACCTGGACCCCGCGAATGGGGCCTGGCTGGGTCTTTGGGCGTGTGTGGCTCCAGCGGCCCCTCATATCTCCGGTTGCTGACCTCTTGGAAGAGGGTGTGTGCTGGGAAGGGTGGGGCTGGAGCGTGAGATTTGTCTGACCTTGTTTAGATTTCTTGTCTCACTCTCGCTCCTTCTTGCCACACTCTGCTGTCCTAACCTGTTTCCTAATGGAAAGGTGGCTTTTCGAGGGACAGGGTGTGACTCTTCCCTGCAAAGTTACTGCTCCAGAAATGTGTCCCCACACATTCTCCAGCATTCTTCCCTTTGCTGTGAATGGTGTCATGTTCCAAAAATCCTGTGGCCATGGGCTCATTGTCAAGACTAAGCAGGGAAGAGGCTTTTTAAAATGTCACTTTCCTACTTCCAGTGACCCAAGTAGGGGAGGGGCTCTGGGCAGGGGCTGAGAGTGTAGGGCCTGTGTGTGGGCCGAAGGGTGGGAGTGGAGGAGAATTTAGAGCTGGTGGCAGCTGTGAGTCCTGCCCTCCTAGCGTCAGGATAGAGAGAGCTCTGTGTGGGGTTCTTGCTTTTTGGTATTTTTGGTGATAAAATTTGCATAACATAAAATCAGCCATTTTAAAGTATAGTTCCATTGCCTTTAGTACATTGGCAATGTTGGACAACCATCACCACTCTCAGTTTCCACTCAGCATTTCCACTGCCCCCAAAGAGCCCCGATAACTATTAAGCACCCCTCCCCCAGCAAATCCGACTCTGCTTTCTATCTCTACAGCAGTGCCTTTTCTGGAAATCTCATTAAAATGAATCGTACAGTATGAGACGTTACGTCTCCCTTCTTGCACTGAGTGTCGTGTTTTTGAGGCTCACCCACCTTGTCGTGGGCATCAGAACTTCATCCCTGTGGTGGCTGGACAGTGTCCCCTGTGGGGATGGGTTGTGGCTGGACAATTCCCCCCTGTGTGGATGGGTTGTGGCTGGACAGTGCCACCTGTGTGGATGGGTTGTGACTGGACACTGCCCCCTGTCTGGATGGGTTGTGACTGGACACTGCCCCCCTGTGGGGATGGGTTGTGGCTGGACACTGCCCCCCTGTGTCAGTGGCCACCTTTAGTTTGTCCATTCTGCATGTGATGGGCATCCGGGTTTCCACCTGTTGACCACTGTGAGTTGTGCTGCTGTGAGCGTTTGTGTACGACTGCGAATGTTTTTTGCCCATGGACTCTCAGTTCTTTTAGGTAGAGGTCCAGGAGAGCTTTGCTGGCGCTGCGGCTGTCCTGTTGGTGAGCACGTTGGAGTCAGCATGTGGCGTCCGGTGTTGGTGCTGTGGACTGCTGGGCTCATTGTGTGTGTGGGGGCTACATAGCTCTGCCCAGTCCCTGTGCTCCTTATAGGAGGCGTCCAGAATGGAAAACTAGGGTTGCCTGCCCCTATGCAGCTTAGAGGCTGGGGTGCAGGTTGCCTTGCTGGGCACAGCCCCACCACTTGGAGTTTCATGCTTCTTTCTCCATTTTTGGTCTAACCTGAAAATCAGCTGAGCTTTCCAGAAGGAGAAAGGCTCAGCCTTAAATATTGTGGGGAGGAGGGTTGGGGGACACAGGAGTCGAAAGGTAGATAGCACAGGGGAACATGGGTGTGCTCTATAGAGCGAGGTGCTGGCATGAGCCCTTGGGCCCAGAGGCTATGGGGTCAGCTGAAGGGAAAAGGCTTTCTCTGCTGTGTTTGTTGGTGTATTACCACTTTTCATTTTTTTGGCTTCAGAATACCTGGCCCCTTGAAATGAAATGTGGAGCTGACACATGAAGTCTGATTATTAAGTTTGTGAACTTGTCCTAGAAAAAGTGTCACCTAGTTGCTCCCCTTGGGAAGCTGTGCTCTGATGCCAGTGCCCAGTCCACCTTCAAAGCAGTTTTGGAGCTCTTTCTAGAATGGCCATCAGCGCTGTCGTCGTATGGCCCACGAAGACACTCAACAATAACAAACACCACTCAGCTGACACGAGCACAGCTCCGAGACACTGATAGACCAAGTGCTCCCTCCTTAGTTAAGTGCACAGTGGGAATTCTCAAACTTTGTCAGGTCTTGTATGATGACAGCTGTGATGGTCATTCCAGAAAAAAGTTCCAGGATTGCTCCGAAGGGTCTTCTTGGTGCTGGCGCAGTACCCCAGGGGTGTGCTGCGAAGGTGACCTGGTGATGCTCAGCGGTGGCGCGGGTAGCACTTTTTCTAGGATGAGTTCACAAACTTAATGGTAAGACCTTGTGTACGGAGCATGAAAGTTCTCTTGTAGAAGGCCAGGAAGAGGAGTGCCCGCTCACCCCCACCTGCTCCCACACCTCTGGGGGTCTCCACAGTTTGAAGACCACTGTTTACTCTGATCTTTGTTTGCATTAATATATTTTGGTAGAATTAAATATTGGATGTGCACAAAAGAATATAAGTAGCATGTAGGTACAGTGTAACTCGAGTTTGCATCCAAATGATAAAGTTCTCAGGAACCTCCTGCCTGACTTACGAAGGAGAACGATGATGTCTCAGCAGAGTGTCCTCTGAGCCCCTCCCCGAGGGTGACCCTTCCACCAGAGGTGACCTAGGGCAGTTCATAGGGTTAGGAGCTGAGGCCCAGGTGAGTGAGCTGAGCCTGCATGGTGCCCTCAGTGTGGTGCCAAGGCTACCTGTGACTAGGATTGGGCTGAAAGCACAGTCTGGTGGGGTCCTCTGCTCTTCTATCTCCCCTCCAAAGGCTGGGGGCAGTTTTCCTGTGGCATAGTTGAGGTGCCTGTGTTTGCAGGGACCAGGGAGGGATCTGCGCAGGCCTTGGGGAGCAACATTGTCTGCACCAAGCCCAGCCTCTCTTCTGCCTGCCTTGCCAAGGCAGAAGCTCGTGCTACAGAGAGGAGGGTTTCTTTTGTGGCTTAGTCTGGGGTCTGTCTCATTTCCAGATGGACCCTACTGAACAGAGTCACTGTGAGCAAGTCTGGGTGAGATGGCGCCTTTTAAGGCAGTGCTGTTAGGAACAAAGAATTTGGGTAGAAACCAGGAGATGGACTTAATGGGGGTTTGTGTTTGGGCACAGATGCGAGAAGGGAGCCGGGAAAGTGCTGTCAGGCCGGGCTGCTCCCTGAGCAGAGGCGCCAAAGGGCAGGGCAGTGGGCAGCTGGGTCTCAGGATCCCTGCACACCCCTGATTACAGAGCCCCTCATAGAGCTTTCGTTTATGGGATTAAGTCCATAGGTATTTATTGTATTAGAATTTAAAACTAAAAAATTCAGAAATATTTATTTAAGAATAATAGGAAATCTGTTACATGTTTATATATGCAATGTATATTCTGAAAAACAATCTTCCTGATTTTTGAGAAGATTGCTGAGAAGCTCTGTATTACTTCACCTCTTTGCAAGTCTCTTTACCATCTGTCACCATGAAGGGCAGAGGGGGCTTGTAGCCTCTGCCATCAGTCTGCTCCAGGCCCCGTCTGCAGCCTCTGGACACCTTTCCTGTGCACTCTTGGGAGGCTGAAAGGCAAATGATATCTTAGTGTTTTTATAAAAGTGGTCTGGTTTTAGATCCCCGAGAGAGCCCCAGAGGCGTCCGCACTTGGAGAACGCGAGCCCAGCCCTGAGCCTTGCCCCCCGCACTCGTGCTGTGGCTTTATGTCAGTTTTCTGCAACCTGTATTCCTCACCCCCATTTCTGAAGTCTGTCCTTCACTCCTGGCACCTAGCTCCTTTCCCTTTGCTCCGCCTTTCATGCCTTTTTGTCACTGTCGGTATTCTCAGTGGCTTTGTGGTCTTTGCGTCAGTGGCCTTGCAGTCCAGTCTTGGGCAGCAAAGCTTGGGGAGTTGGGTAGAGTGTCCCCGAGCTGCCTCCACAGAGAGCAGCAGGGCAAGTGGGGAGTGGCCCAGCTAGGGAGGCAGCGGCTGCGGGGACAGAGTGGGCTCACCTGTGCTGCTGAGTTCTGGGGCTGAAGGTTCTGGTGCAGTTCTGGTTTGGATGATGAATCACTTGGGTGCTGTATTGATGAGGCACCAAGTAGATGGTTTGTTGGCCCAGCTTACATAGGTAGGAAAGACTCCTTTCAGAGGAGACCATCTCCACAGTCTCCATCGGTTTTCTCGACTCCTTGGTAACTGATCAGGCTAGGGGAGGGGCTCACCCTGTAGTGGCTGCAGGTGTCACCTTCAATGGGCACCTCATAGGTGCTGACCTTTGGGCCCCACCTGGACCCTGAGTCCTGGCCTGAAGCTCCTTGGGGCTGGGGCTGCAGCTGCACGAAGTGCTGCCCTTGTAAGGTTTGAGAGCTCCTGGGAGGGTTCTTCTTGGGAACATGCCCTTGCCTGGGTCTCCCTTTACCTTTGAGAGTGGCCTGCTCACGTGGAGGGCTGAGGGCCAGACATGGAACTAGGCAGCCTTCACTCCGATCCTAGCTGTGTGGTTGGATAGGCCACTTAATCTGTGTGCATTGCGGTTTCCTCGTTTGGAGTGGTGAGGGTGCACACATCACAGGTGTGTTGTGGAGATTGAAAGTAAATAACTGCAGAGTGCATGGGGCAGTGGCCTCCCGCCAAGTGCCAGAACTCAGCTCGGGTGCCAGTGTGGGGTAGTGTAGATGTGCTTGAGAGAGGGATCGTGGGCACTTTCACCAAACCTGTGCCCGCACGTGCATTGTCCTCTCTGCCACCCTGGTGGTTTCCTGCCAGCTGGCGAGTAGCAGTCTCACTGCGAGGGCTGGGCTGCTGCTCTTGAACCACTTGCAGAGGCTATGGCTGCCTTTCAGAGGCAGATGACGGGCCTGGCATCCTGTGCTGTAGCTGGTGATGGCACTGAGGGATATAGTTTGAGATCAGAACTGCGTGGCTGAAAAGTGAGGATGGTGTTCTGTGGGTTCACGGCCCCACAGGTGACTCCGAGGAGTTCCAGCACTGTATGCTCCGTGCAGCACTGTGGGAGCAGCTGTGGGCCTGCAGGTTCCGCAGTGCTGGCCATGCTTGTGGCTCTGATGGGCTTGTTCTAGGCACAGCAGGGGCGTCTGCTGTCCCCACGGTGTGTGAGGCTGGGATCACATGGCCCTGCTGAGACAGTCCCCTCCGCGGACTATCAGGCACTTCAGAGTCTGGACACAGGCCACAGGAGGTCTTGGTAGGGATAAGTCCCGAGATTGGACTCTGACATGTTTGGCTCTTACGTCTCTCACTGACTTTTACATCTCAGTGTCCCAGAAAAGGCCAGTGGCCTCAGAGTCTCCTGGATTTATGAGCTTATAAAGATGGCCAGCAGTGGCTGCATAGGCATTGCTTCTTTTTGAAATTGAAATGCGAGGAGTGTGGAAACATTTCCATAGATCTTTTTGGGAAAAACGGGGCAAAGAACCAGCCTCCAAACCTCAGAAGATAGCTGCATTGTGCACACAGCCTGCCCTGATTCCCAGTGACTCCAGCAAAGGGCCGAATGCTCCAGCCAGGGCTGAGTGCAGCCCCCACTCCCACCTTGGCTCAGGGAGGTCTTTGCCCAGGAATTCCCTGTGCCGCCCCCCGCCCCCCACCTCCCAAGTTGGGATACTGGCCCCACAGTATGGGCCCTTTTTTCAGGACTTCTCCTCTGGAAGAACATTCATGGGGATGGTCACTCTGCGTAGAGCCCCTTTGAACTGACAACATGGTTTTCTGGGACCCCTGCTGGCTGCTCCCACTGCGGGGCTCCAGGAACACCCGCCTGGTCTGAGCACCTGCTGTATGCTGAGTCCTGTAGGTCACGGACGTGTGTTCCTGACCTTGAGGGGGCCTGGACCGCACAGTGACCTGTGCTTGTGTCTGATGTGATATTTATTTATTTATTTATTTATTTATTAGACAGAGTCTCAGTTTGTCACCCTCAGTAGAGTGCTATGGTGTCATAGCTCACAGCAACCTCAAACTTCTGGGCTCAAGCGATTCTCTTGCCTCAGTCTCCAGAGTAGCTGGGACTACAGGTGCCTACAACAATGCCCAGCTGTTTTTAGAGACGAGGTCTCGCTTTGGCTCTGGCTGGTCTCAAACTTGTGATTCAGGCAATCCAGCCCCTTCAGCCTCCCAGAGTGCTGGAATTATAGGTTTAAGCCACCGTGCCTGGCCTCTGATGTGATTTTTAAAAAATGGCACAGTGTGGGGGGGGTGGAATTACGTATTTTTCTATTGTTGTATATGATGAAACTGTCTTGCCCTGGGCCACATAGTAAGTCGTGAACCCAAGACTCAAATGGGGCCTGCCCCTTCCCAGGCCGAGGTTTTACACTGAATGCCCAGAGCTGTTAGGCTGTGTTGGAGGGGAGCATTAGAGGTTCCCTGATGCCACCTGCTTTTGTTCTTCCAGAAACAACCACACTCTTCCCCCTTCTAAAGGCCATTTGGTCAGGGTTTTGTCAGAAATACACATGCATGTCAGGCAAACATCTCCCCCTGCACAAAATGACATCTGTCGCTGCTGTATGTTAGCATATACTTTATAAAAATGGTAAAAACAAACAACCCCCCAAAACTTGCTCATTTTCCCAAAAGTCACTCCCCACAATAGTTATTTTCTCATTAACTTCCAATCTTGATCCATCTTTATGTCCATTTTATAAATAGACACATTTTCGTAGTTCACCCACGCTTGGTCTGTCATGACACCGCCATCACCTTGAGGGGCGACCGTATGTGCTTTGTGTTTTTCTCTCCAGGGCCTTGAGTGGGGCCACCTGCAGAGCTGCTGCTCGGGATATTCTGCTGAATGCCCTGGTGTGCTGGCCATCCTCTCTGTAGAAGTGCTGATATGATTCCGTGGGGCCTCATGCCTGGGGGGCTCTTGAGTCCCTATGCTTCTTGGTCAGAAATGGCTGTGCAGTGTTCCAGGTGTTTTCGTGTCTGTGTTCACATAGCCGTCTTCCCCAGCGTGAGTGGGACTATTTGCCTGTCTCAACTATTTCTGTAGGCTTAGTCTCTGGCTGTGGGCTCACCGTGCGTGGCTCTGTCACAGCTGTCTCCCAGCATAACACGCATGGTGAGGTGCAGGGAAGGGAGTGTGTGAGTGGGAGCTCCGCTAAGTCTGCTTGCTGTGCAGTGCTGGAGTCTCTTGGTGCTGAGGGCAGACTAGCGTGGACCTGGTTACCTGGGAATTGAGTGTGTGGAGGTCAGAGGTATCACCCAGGCTGGCCAGGTCTTGGTGGGAGGATCTTGCAGCAGTGCTCAGGGCTGCAGGGGAGCAGTGATGTTCTTGCTGTGTGTCGGTGACTAACAGGGTTACCTGTTACTCATGCATCTGTTTGCTTAGTTGGGGTGAGGCAGGACTGTCATGCCAGGGAGGGGAAGTGCTGTTGCCGGAGAAGGAGCAGTTGGTTTGGGCCCAGAGGTGGGACGGAGAGATGAGTGGGGTCGCAGTGCAGTGGGCTGATAGCGAGCACCAGAGCCTCCGTGGGCGTGTGCTCCTTGGAGGTGGAGACAGCAAGGAGGGGCTTTCTGAGGAGGGGGGCGAGATCACCAGGCACACTGCAGTCAGCTCTGAGTGGCTTCTGCCCTTGAAGGGGTGTGGGACTCGGAGGGCTGAGCATGGAGCAGTGGCTGCTGTATTCCAGCCAGATGTGTCTGTCTAGGGTACGTGAGGGCTGTCAGGGTGCCGGGACACATCGGGAGGGCAGAGGGCTCCCTTGCATCTATGTTGGTGGTGTTGGGCGCTGCAGTGCCCAGCACATCTGACCGCCTCTGTCCAGCCCGCGGTGCTCTGGAGACAGGAAACCTGGATTAACCACATGTCAGGAGTCCCATCCCTGGGCCCTCCTGCTCTTAGAGCCACAGACAGGCTGTGTTGTGTGGTTTGGTTGTGATGGGGTGGCTGCATCCAGAGTCCTGTGTGTGTCTGGGAAGTGTCATTGCAGAAGCTTGACAGCTGTGTGAAGCAGCCCCAGAAGTTTGCTCCTGGCCCTGGCCTACCCACTTGCCTGAGCTGGCGTAGCTGGGCCCATCCTGATGCAACCCAGTCTGCCCAAGCCACGTGGTGAGGCAGGAGGACGTGGAAGAAGTTCACAGGGGTCAAGTGAGCAGGCCTGAGAGAGGGAGCGTTTGTGTCTATGTGACTACATGCTCTGTGTGGCTCCGGGGAAGCCTCTGGGGAGGCACATGCAGTGAGCTCAGGGCTGTGGCAGGCTGGCATCATTGGGGACGGTACAGGGCCATTGGTCACACACCCTGAGCAGTGGCTGCAGAGGCCATGGTGGCTATAGCCACTGGACTCTGTGACTGTGGTGGGTCCTCCATTCAGTGTCACACAATGGTGTGGGGTAGGTGGAGGGCACTCTTGGGTAGTCACAGATTTGGGATTTTCTTGTGTATGTTTTTTATTAAACTTTTTATGCTGAGATAGTTGCAGTTCTCTTGCAGTTGTGAGAAGTGTCGGCCAGGTTCCATGCACCCTTTACCCACTGTCCCTGATGGTGGTGGCTGCACCACGGCCGAATGCTGATGGTGACGTGAAACATTCCAGTCCTTTCATTCACAGGGTCCCCACAGCCGTGCCTCCTGCCTTCCTGCCCCTCAGCCCTCTCCCTCGTGGGTCTGACATTTCAGGATTATGCAAATGAAATCATACAGTATGTAACCTTTGGGATTAGCTTTTTTCGCTCACCATGTTCTCTGGAGAGTCACCCACACTGTTGTGTGGGTCACTGGCCTGTCCCTTCTCACCGCTGACTAGTATTTCATGTGTGGCTCTACCACAGTTCAACCACTCACCTGTTGGAGGACATCTGGGTTGTTTCCAGTTTTTGGCTGTTATGGGTAAAGCTGCTATAACCATTCATATGTAGTTTTTGTATGAATGTAAATTTTCATTTCTGTGGAATAAAATATTCAAGAGTTCAGTTCCTGGATCATATGGCAGTTGCATATTTAATTATTTTAGTGTTTTTTTTTTTTTTTCCCAGTAGAGTGCTATGGTGTCATAGCTCATGGCAACCTCAGACTCTTGGGCTCAAGCAATCCTCTTGCCTCAGCCTCCTGAGTAGCTGGGACTACAGGTGTCTGCCACAATGCCCGGGTGTTTTTAGAGTTGAGTCTTGCTCTTGCTGAGGTTGGTCTCGAACCTGTGAGCTTAGGCAATCTACCTGCCTCACCCTCCCGGAGTGCTGGGATTACAGGTGTGAGCCATGGCGCCCAGCTAGCTATTCTGATAGTAGAATAATACCTCATGTGGTTTTAATTTGTGTTTCCTTAATGGCTAATGATTTTTAAACACCTTTTCCCATAAGTTTACTTGTCCACTGTATATCTTCTGTGAAATGACTTTTGTGCTTTGCTGTGTTCTGATTGGATTGTCCAGTTTTCACTGAGTTCTGAGCAGTCTTTATGCATTCTATGTATTACTTCTTGCAAATATTTTATCCTATTCTGTGGCTTGACTTCTCATCCTTCTACGATGGCCATTTAGAGAGCAAAACTTCATAGGTGGGATCTCTCTTCCTTGCCCAGGCTGAACTTGAATTATTGGGCTCAATCCATCTTCCGGCCTCAGCTGCCTGGGACTGGTGTGAGCCATCAGGTGTGGCTCAAATGTTTTTAATTTTCATGAAGTACAATTTATCAATTTAAGTTGGTTTTCCATTTTGAGGTGATTTTTGTATAAACATTTCTATGTTAGCTTGAGGGGTTTTTTTTGGCTTGTTTTGCTTTGTTTTGTTTTGCCTGTGCTGAACAGTTGCTCTTGTACCATTTGTTGAATGGCTGTCTTCCCTCCATTGAAGTTCCTTTTGCACCTTTGTTCAGAATTAAATGGGCAGGTTTGTATGTCTGTAAATGGGAGGTTTGTATGTGTCTGTAAATGGGAGATTTGAATGTGTCTGTTCTGCTTCACTGATTCGTATGTCTGACTTCTCAGTAATGCTACCGTGTCTTGATTAGTGTGGAGATATGACAAATCTTGTAATTGGGTAGATAAATCACTCCACTTTTATTCCTTTTTAATTAAAAAAATCCTATTCTAGTTTATTTGCCTTTTCATATAAATTTTAGAGTAAATTTGTCTATATGTATAAAAAATCTTGATGGGATCATGATATTTGTATACCAGCTTGGGGATAATTGGTTATCTTAGTTCATGAACACAGCATATCTGTCCATTTATGTAGATCTTTGATTTATTTAATCAGCATTATGTAGCATTCAGTATGCAAGTCTTACACACATTTTGTTAGATGTATACCTATTTCATCTTTTTTGATAATTGCAAATGACATTGTATTTTTAATTTTGGTTTCTTTAGACATGGCTCATTGCTAGTGTATTGAAACGCAGTTGATTTTGTTGTGCTAATCTTGTTGGGTTCTCCCAGATCTAGCGTTTTTTGTGGATTTCCTGGGATATTCTACATACATAGTTATGTCATCTGTAAACATTTCATTTTTCCTCCTTGGTTTATATTTCTTGCCTTATTGCAATAGTTAGAAATTCTAGCATTATAAGAGTTCTGAGAATGGACAGCATTGCCTCATTCCTGATCTTAGAGGGAAGCATTTTGTCTTTTACCATTATGATGTCGGCTGGAGGATTTTTGTGGATGTTATCAAGTTGAAGAAGTTCTCTATTCCTACTTTTCTGAGAGGTTCTTTTTAACACCATGACTGGGTGTTGGGTTTTGTCAAATGCTGTTTTGTGTTAGTTGATATGGCCATGTGGTTTTAATTCTTTGTGGTAGATTACATTGGTTGTTTTTTTCTTTTTTAAAATTTATTGTTGGGGATTCATTGAGGGTGCAAGAAACCAGGTCACATTGATTGCATTTGTTAGGTGAAGACCCTCTTACAATCTGTCTTGCCCCCAAAAGGTGTGGCACACACCAAGACCCCACCCCCTCCCTCCTTCTTTCTCTCTCTGCTCTCCCCTTCCCCCACCCCCACTGTGTCATTAATTATCATTAATTGTCCTCATGTCAAAATTAAGTACATAGGATTCATCCTTCTCCATTCTTGTGATGCTTTACTAAGAATAATGTGTTCCACTTCCACCCAGGTTAATACAAAGGATGTAAAGTCTCAATCTTTTTTAATGGCTGAATAGTATTCCATAGTGTACATATACCACAGCTTGTTAATCCATTCCTGGGTTGGTGGGCATTTAGGCTGTTTCCACGTTTTGGCAATTGTAAATTGAGCTGCAATAAATAGTCTAGTACAAGTGTCCTTATGATAAAAGGATTTTTTTCCTTCTGGGTGGATGCCCAGTAATGGGATTGCAGGATCAAATGGGAGGTCTAGCTTGAGTTCTTTGAGGATTCTCCATACTTCCTTCCCAAAAGGTTGTATCAGTTTGCAGTCCCACCAGCAGTGTAAAAGTGTTCCCTTCTCTCCACATCCACACCAGCATCTGCAGTTTTGAGATTTTGTGATGTGGGCCATTCTCACTGGGGTTAGATGGTATCTCAGGGTGGTTTT
>CAUYRH010159987.1:0-10196 GCA_963574655.1 Perodicticus potto
CCGGGGGCAAGGTGAATGAGTGTATCAATGAATGGACACAGTCCATCCATGGAATTCAGGCCTAGGAAATTCATAAGAAACTGACCTAGGCATATGAAATGGGGGTTCCACATTTAGTCCCAAGTGTAAAGTGAAGGAGACACCAAGGCACAGGTGTCTCCTCAGCAGTTGTCCAGCCTATTTGGCTATTGGAGCCTCTGGTGGGCGTTGTAGGTCCCCCTCCTTGCCTGTCATCCAGCCCACTGGCTCTTCAGCTGGCTGCCACAGCACCAACACCACCGAGGAGGAGGCGGCAGGTCCGCCGGCTCCGCTGAGCTGGCTAGGGATGCACAGTAACTTTAATCCCCATAACAACCCTATGAGGTATGGAATTTTATTTTACCCATTTGATAAATGAGGAAACTGATTCAGAGATGTTAAGCTACTTGCTTAAGTTTACATTGCCATTAAGTCGAGTTAAATTCCAGCAGTTTAAAATCAGAGTGGGTTCTTAACCACTTTTTGGAGGTATCGTCTCTTGATGAGCACAAGTCTGAGCTGTCTTATAACTCTTGCTTCTCTTTCTCTGGCCCAGATTTCTCTCCCAAATTCTGTATCTTTGCACTAAATCCCCTTCTTTATCCCCCACCCCCAGCATCTTAAATGCCTCAAGTACCTCAAAGGCACTAAGTGAGCTCATTATGTGTCCCTCAAATCTGCCTCTCCTCCCCAAGACCCTTGCTCACTGAAGCTCCAGAAACTCTAGGGCAGGCATCCTCAAACTTTTTAAACAGGGGGCCAATTCACTGTCCCTCAGACCACTGGAGGGCCAGACTATAGTTTAAAAAAAAAACTATGAACAAATTCCTATGGACACTGCACATATCTTATTTTGAAGTAAAAAACAAAACGGGAACAAATACAATTCACACCACCGCATGTGGCCCGCAGGCCGTAGTTTGAGGACCCCTGCTCTAGGCCTTCAGTGAAGGCCCCACCCAGCCACTCTCAGGAACCTGGACTCCTTCTCTCTTTCCCTCACCCCTACAACCAAAAGTCATCCTGTCCTGACAAATATGCCTTCTAGATGGCTCCATGCTGCCCCTCGTCAAAGCTATCATTTTCTCTTACCTATTTACCTGCACCCTTCTTCTCACTGAGTATCCCTGTCCCTATCCATTTCCCATATCCACAGAATCATCTTCTGGAAACAAACCTGACCATAGCACACTACTACATACTCCCTACCCAAGCTTTAAATCTTTGGTTTTTTTCTTCTGTGTTCTTGAGTAAAACCAGAGGTACTTAACAGGGCATTTAAGGCCCTCCTGTGATCTGCTACAGCTCTGAAGAATACCCCATAAGTGACAATACCTCCAAGTGTTTATTTACACTGTTTTTTCCCATCTGAGTCTCTGTCTGCCTTCTTCAACTGGGAAACTCCTATTCATCCTTCCAAATCCAGCCCAGATAGTCCCTTCTTGTTCTCTTCCCGGACTCATCTCACCCTGACCTCTGAACTCTACCCTGTCTCATGTTAAACTCCCCCAACCTTTTTACCTCAGCTCAGAATTCCAGTTACTTTAGGTGAGCTAATGCCTCAACCATAGCAGCTCCTAAGGGGTGGGCTGCCTCTTCTACATGGCTGTTAGTTCCAAATGAGGCAAGACAGCCTGGCTGCAAGTGCCTAGCCTGGTGTCTGGCACATAGTCAGCAATCAATAATGTTACTGAATTGGTTTTGCATTCCCATGATGCAACCTGGTCCCCTAAGGACCATGAGCTTTTTGAGGGTAAGGCCCTGGCTGCTAGCGCGGGGCCAAGTATCAGCAGTGTCATTCACATGGCAGGTGACAGTCACTGCTTACAATCTGCTGCCAAACAGTTCCTTTGGATTCTCAATACAGCCCTGAGCCCTAGTATGGCTTGGATTAGCTAACACATTTTATAGGGAGTAAAACAGACTCAGGGAGAAAGGGACCTCCTGGAGGTCTCAAGCTAAAAGGGGAGGAGTTGTAGTGTGCATCACAACCTCTAATGGAGGAGGACCGAATCCCAGTTCCCCCTTACTAAGGACCCTAAAGACCCTCAATACTGATGGGGAAAGGACAGAGGGACTAGTATTTTGTTGAACATCAATATAATTCTTTTTTTTTTTTTTTAGTAGAGACAAAGAGTCTTACTTTATCACCCTCGGTAGAGTGCCGTGGCATCACACTACTCACAGCAACCTCCAACTCCTGAGCTTAGGCGATTCTCTTGCCTCAGCCTCTTGAGTAGCTGGGACTACAGGTGTACAGGTGCCCGCCACAATACCCAGCTATTTTTCTTTTGTTGTTGCAGTTTAGCTGGGGCTGGGTTTGAACCCGCCACCCTTGGTATATGGGGCCAGTGCCCTACCCACTGAGCCGCAGGCACTGCCCGAACATCAATACAATTCTAAAGAAAAGATTTTTAGCCAGTTTATCTTTGCTGTAGTCTACCCTCCCCTACCAAATTGCTTCATCAGCACCCAAATCTACTCTCTTCTTTCAGAACCCCTGTACACAAAGCCAACCCTCACAGGACACATAAGACTGGAGAGAGTGCAGTGGCGCCTGTAGCTCAAGCAGCTAAGGCGCCAGCCACATACACCGGAGCTGGTGGGTTCGAATCCAGCCTGGGCCTGCCAAGCAATGACAACTAGAACCAAAATATGGCCGGGCATTGTGGTGGGCACCTGTAATCCCAGCTACTCAGGAGGCTGAGGCAAGAGAATCGCTTAAGCCCAAGAATTGAAGGTTGCTGTTAGCTGTGATGCCACAGCACTCTACCCAGGGCAATAGCTTGAGGCTCTATCTCAAAAAATAAATAAATAAATAAATAATTAAAAAGACTGGAGAGAGTGGAGGTCAGTAGCTGCAAGAGGAAGGAAGAAAGGGAGGAAGAACAGAATTATGTTAAAACAATTTTCTTGATAAAAGAAAGAGGGAGAAGGAAGAGCAATAGGAAAAGAAAAAACAAAACTATAAGGACATTTCAAGTATAAGTGTGCAAGAAAGTACATGTTATAAGAATGCACAAGCCTGGGTGTACATGTGCATAGGTGTGCCATGAGAGTGCAAGCACAGCAGAGTTCTGAGCACTGGCTGGCAGGCAGGCCCAAGTGTGCAGGTGTAAGGGCACAAAGGCAAGGAAGTGTGAATGAGGGTGGAAGGGTGAGCTGAGTGTGGGAATGAAGGTGGGAGGGTACAAGTGTTTAGAGTGTGTGGCCTCAACCAAGAGCTGCGAGTGCAGAGGCTGTACCTAGGAGTTACACACCTGCTCCTTCTTGAGGTCCTAGGTTCACTCATATAATCAGGAAAAAGCAGGGATTTTCATGCTCCCTGAAGCAAGAGTTAATAAGAAGCTACGCACAGAGTTTCCTTAGATTTCCTGTCAGCACTATCTTCAGGATCCCATCAGATCCCTGATGCCTCCCAAGGGATCCTTGACCAGATATTTTCCCTTCTTGAAGATCCCTCCCGGAACCACCATCCACATCCTTTTCCAGCCGTCCCCTAATGCACTTCCCTGTATTCCTAGGCCAGATCTGGCACCAGGTCACACTGAATCTTGGCCCTCGTCCCTTCAGAAGCCTTAGCCATCAACATTCTGCAATTCAGCCTCCCAGTCCCTGCCCCACTGCCCCCCCAAGGGAATTCAGAGACTCGATTCCAGGGCAGCCTCCCTCTCACTCCACAACTCAAGCAGGTAATGCTCCCCACCCCCCACGGCCTGCAACCCAGGGCCCCTGCACTGGGGCTGGAGTTGGGGGTGAAGAGAGGAGAAAGGCTAGCTCCTCCCCTTCTAAGGGTGGAAGAACCAGAGGGGCAGCATTCCAGAGAAATGGGGGAGGGGGCCGAGCCGAGGAGGTGCAGAGACATCAAGAGATGATGAGAGAGAACGAGGAGATCTGGGAAGAGAGAACAAGATGACCAGGAGAGACAGAACAGGGAGAACCAGGGATTGCAGGGGTATGAAACTGGGAGACAGAGACAGAGACCCCGACGGAAAGAGAGAATGAAGCCCAGACTGAGACGTGGTCACAGCGGTGGGGACCGGGCGGATGGGACAGGACCGGACGTGGGGCGGCGAACTTTCGGAGCGGGCTCGAGTGGACACGTCCTCACGGGACAGGTCTTTCTACGGCCTTGTGGGCGTTGCACCAGGGTGGGGGTTGGTACGGTCCGCCCGGCCCCTCCCCAGTCCGCCCTCGCGACTGAGGGAGGTGGGGGGCTCCAAATTCGCGCCCGGCGTATCCCGGGACCGCACGTGCGCCGGGCCGCGAGCGAGACCGGGGCGCGTCTGCTGCGCAACTCCCGCCGGCTGGGAGGGGGCGCCTGTGCGGCGGGGGCGCGGCCTGGACCCGCCCGGAACCGGGGGGTGGTGGAAGGCCGTGGGCAGCCCCCGGAGCGCGTCCGCGCCGGAGGGGGCCGGTGAGGCGGGACGGATGAGGGGGAGCAAAAACGCTAACGGGAAACTTTGCACCGGGAGGGGGGGGCGGACTGCGGCTCAGGTGCGGCAGAAAGGGAAAGGGAGGGCGGAGAGGGCGGTGGGGAGCCAGCTAGCCGGCGGCGGTGGGGAGGCTTCTGCCGCGGGGTAAACCCGGGGAGGAGCCGCCAGGCTGGGCGGGGGGAGGAGGGGGGCTTCGCCGAGGCTGCAGGCGCGGCAGGTGGGGGCGCGGCCGGGCCTAAGCGGCACCCTCAGCGCCCCCAGGACCGCCCCCAGCTTTCCAGGTGGACGGGGGGAGAGGGCGGGGAGAACCGAGAAGGAACGGGCGCCGAGGGAACTGGAGGGAGGATTTGGGGGGCCACTCACCGCCTATCCAGGGGCCGTCGGTCCGCATGTCCCCCCCAAGCCGTTGGGGCCGCTGCTCCTGCTCTGCAGCTGCCGCCGCCGCGGCCACCTGGTCCTGTTCCCGCCACCGCCGCCCAAGCCGGAGCCGGAGCCGGAGCCGGAGCCGCCGCCGCCGCCTCTGCCGCCGCCGCCACCGCTCCCGCCGCTCCCGCGCCAGCTCCAGCCGCGCGCCCCCGCTCGTGCTCGCGCCCGCGCCCCTGCCCCTGCCGTGCGCGCCCCCGGCGCCGCCCCTCCCCTCGTGCACTCGCGTTGTAGAGCCGCCGAGCAGCGGAGGCCGGGGGGGAAAACCACAACCCAACCCCAAGCCTAAACTGATTGGAACCCCAATACTGAGCCTGACCCGGCATAATGAGCTTTGACAGACCAAACTCCAATACTAAGTCCAGATCCTTCTAGTGGCTCCTAATCCTAACATAAACCTAATACTACTCTAGAACCCCATTTCCTCTGCATACAGATCTGAATTGATACAGAGCCCAGCCTCAAACCCAGTATTGAGTCCAAACCCCTAAATGTCTCCCGAAATTTGCACAAGCGGTAACTTTGATCTGAACCTTAGACCCCCAAAGACCAATTTTGACCCTAAAGCCCTTTATTACTTCTACCTATCCCAAGCTTGATAGTGACACTAGCACCAAGCCTGGACATTAGATGAACCCTTGTACCAATGCTAAACCCCCAATCCCTAAATGAACCCTAAAGTGCTATAGCTACTTTGCTATGGACCCCAACATTTTCTGAACCCCAAGCTTTATATATAACTCCAATGCCGCACTTCCATTCCCAGGTAAATACTGAATTGGGATTCTCAGTTCCAGAATTGGGAGTGGATCCCAGAAAAGAACCACTATCACAGATACCGACTAACCCATCTTTGAGACTGTTTAGAACCCTAACCTGGCTTAATTCTAATTGTAATCTTGGAACCCAAAATTCTGCCTTTGCAGAAATTCCACATGAGCCCATTAATCCCCAGACTCATCCTCTATTTCTTTTTTTAATGTTTTTTCCCAATATTGATTAAGCAAGTGTAATTGGGTAAACACCTTACCACTCACCTTCTATTTCTCTGACCTGGTGTTAGCTCCAGCTGAAGGCTAGCCAATATCTCTATGTTGATACCAATTCCAACTGTGGCTCCTGAATTCAAGGCTTGATAATGTCCCTCAAACCTGATATAAACCTTGGTATTGAGTTTCTGACTTCTCCTCATACAAAACTCAAATGCTGACCCTCTAAATTTCTGAGCTAACCCCATAACCCATCTGAAGACATTCTCAGTCCTAATATTAGCTGGCAAGGACTTGGTGAGCTTTAAGTCAAAAGCCCCTGCCTCCAGACCCCCTCCCCCAACCCAGTCCCTGCTACCATCACGTAAGTGTTAGCCAAAAGCCACGCCTGTAACCCTAGCACTCTGGAGGCCGAGATGGGTGTATTGCTTGAGTTCACAAGTTCAAGACCAGCCTGAGGAAGAGCGAGACCCCCCCCCCAATCTCTAAAAATTAGCTGGGCGTTGTGGTGGGTGCGTATAGTCCCAGCTACTTGGGAGGCTGAGGCAAGAGGATCGCTTGAGCCCAAGAGTTTGAGTCACTGTGAACTATGATGCTGTGGCACTCTACCAGGGGCGATATAGTGAAACTGTCTCAAAAAACAAAAAGGAGTCAAAGGCACACCCCACCTCCAGAGCCAGCAAGGTTTGGGGATCTACCCTCTCTGTGCTGTTTTAGGTGAGTGAGCAGAAGAGAAGATGGGGTTTCTCTGATACTCCTGTGAGTTTGGACTCAAGTGAGAAATAAACAAGGTAAAGTTTAGGGGTTGTTGAGGCACCATGATTGTAGGAACACATTAATGTGCATGCAGGTCAGGGTTGTCATGGGGTTTAGGGATTTGGGCTGAGGGTTCAAATTCTGGTTATCACCTAATTCACTGCCTGCTTTTGTCCTAGACTTGGATTCATAAACGGTGCATGTGCGCCCCCTGGTGTGTGAGAAGGGGCTGGGACTGGCTCCAGAGATTCTGGGCAAACGATTTGGTCAGAAAGACAAATACATAAAAAATGAATATTCCCAGCGAGTAGTTTTTCACCTTTGGTAATTGTGGTGTACCATGGGGAAGGTATTGCAACTTTTATGCATTTTAAAGCATTTTTTGGCCTTTTTTCCAGAGCTTTAAGGACATGGGGGTTCTTCCTTAAACTTAGAAAAGTATAGTTTTCAGCCAATTATGCTTACTCATTACTGACTTACAAAAACGGTCCTTAGACCGTAAATGCCTGTGGCTCAAAGGAGTAGGGCGCCAGCCCCACATACCGGAGATGACGGGTTCAAACTCGGCCCGGCCAAAACTGAAAAACAAACAAACAAAAAAGAAAGACAGAAAGAAAAAAAACGGTCCTTCCTGGAGCACTTGGCTTCACTGGTCCACACTCTTGTCATGGATATGCTTTCTTCAATTCCTTCACCACATCTTTTGCTTTTCTGAGGCTCTGTCCTAGGCCTCTTCTTTCCTCCCATTTTGCCCGTTTTCCCTGGGCCATCTTGACCTCTACCAACCGCACGCTGATGACTTCCAAATTTCTATCTCCAGTCTGGGTCTCTCTCCTGAGCTCCAGATCCCTATAACAAAAAGCCTTCTCCACAGTGCTCTCTGGATGTCCCTTAAGTAAACTGAGTCCATGCCTGTTCCACCCCATATCCGCTTGCCTAAATACTCCCATATGGGACAGGGATACCTCAGTCACTTAGTCACTGAGCCAGAAATGCAGAGACTTACTCTCCTGTGTCCCAGTCCAGGCAGTCATCAGTCCTGCAAACTTAGAAAAATAGCAACTAGAGACCATGTGGCTCCATGAGGGATACATGCAGAGAGAGTTTCTGACCCCATAAAACCAAACTGGTCATGAAATCTTTTGCACGTAGTCACAAAATAATGTCCCTTGAGACTTGCCCTATCTTGGGTGGGTTTCAGTACCTTGGAACCAACTATATAGGTTTAGAATCATTACTGGAGAGGTTACTGGGAACCATTACTGAAGAAAGTAATGGTTCCCAGTAAACTCTGCACTGGGTTAAGGGCTTGCCACCCCAGTCCTTTTTTTCTTTTCTTTTTTCTTTTTTTTTTTTTTTTGAGACACAGTCTCACTATGTTACCCTCAGTAGAGTGCCATGGCTTAAGCGATTCTCTTGCCTCAGCCTCCCAAGTAGCTGGGACTACAGGCACCCGCCACAATGCCTGGCTATTTTTTGTTGCAATTGTCATTGTTGTTTAGCTGGCCCAGGCTGGGATCGAACCTGCCAGCTTGGTGTATGTGACTGATGCCATAACCACTGTGCTACAGGTGCCAATCCGCCACCCCAGTTCTAAGCCTGAGTGTCATCACTGTATCTGCCTCCCCCACTTACAGATTATGAGTTCCTTGAGGGCAGAAGGGATGAGTCTCCCTTGTCCATTGGCCAGCGCAGGGGCCTCATACAACAGATGATAATTATTTGTTAAAGGAATAGAAAGATAAAGTTTCTCCACTTTTTTTTTTTTTTTTTGAGACAGAGCCTCAGGCTGTCGCCCTAGGTAGAGGGCTATGGCATCACAGCTCATAGCAACCTCGAACTCCTAGGCTCAAGCGATTCTTCTGCCTCTGCCTCCCAAATAGCTGGGACTACAGGTGCCCTCCACAACGCCTCGCTATTTTTTGGTTGCAGCCGTCATTGTTTGGCCGGCTCAGGCTGGATTCAAACCCGCCAGCTCAAGTGTATGTGGCTGGTGCCTTAGCCACTTGAGCCACAGGCGCTGAGCCAAAGTTTCCCCTTCTGAAGGAAAGCTCCTCGACCGAGCCTTAGAGCTCATGCAGACCGTCTTCTGTAGACCTGCATGCACTCACTGCAAGAGAGGCTTGTGGTGGTTGCTGACCTGTGTACCTGCTGACCTGGCCTGGCATTGGCAATCCTGGATGGAAGGTGAGTCAGGACCCTTACCCTCTTGTGGCTGAAGTTAGCAGACCCACTCACTGCTTTGCTAATCAGGCTCTTGCTCCAAACCCCATGGGGATACAAGGGGCTCAGAATCCTGACCCATTGGTTTCTAGCCCCCCTGCTCACCCATCTTTTGGTACCACGTATGTCAGAGTGTTTGCCAAGACAGAGCAGGAGAATACCTGTGAGCAGCCTGCCTAGACCTCAATACACAACACCGGGAACTGGACACAAACCCAAGTTAACGAAAGCAGCCAGGCCCTGGGGCCACTTGGACCAGAAGCTCAGGTGGCTAAGCCTAGGAGAATGTGATGTTTTGGAAGGAAAGGAGCCAGGGCTCTGTCCAGATTGTCAAACTGTGAGCACAGGGTTCCATGAGGGGCTGCCCTGCTGCCCTGCTCCTGGGCTCAGGGGATTGGTGGGTAGAGGGAGGGAAGTCCTTGTGCTCATCTGTGAAGGCCAAGTGGCATCACGTGGTAGCTCTGTGTCTGCTGTGTTCCTGCCCCAGGGTGCAGGGTGAGGGGAGAGCCAGATGTCAGCTCCTACTCACTGTTCACCCTTTGTTCAGTTCCTGGGCCCACTGGACACTCTGCAAACTCATGATGTAAATATATCTCTAGTTGGTCTAAATCAAATTAAGTCCAGCTTGAGTCTATACCCAACAGATCAGCAAGATTTCTATATCACTCATAGCTCCCACCAATTGTCTAAAAACTCCAGGTCCTTTTATAGCCCCAAAGATAGCTAGTTTGTACTCCACACCCTTGCAGGGAAAGGCTGAGGTATTTTTCAGGCCACTGTGCTGTTGCAGACATCAGCTATTACTGGCATGGGGCTTCCACTGTTTCTCTCCCGCCTGCAGGACCTCACTTGTCCCCTAGGACTCTCTACTCCCTTTCTCCCAGGCTCTTTCAAGGGGGCCTCTCCTGCCATCTTTCAGCCTCACACAGTCACTTTCCTGGGGGCAGGTCAGGGTGGGATGGAGAATGCCTGATCTGCCTCTCTCCTCAGTGCCAGAGAAGTAACTCCCAGGACACAGTGGGGGTCACTCTCTCAGCTGTCAGAAAGTGTTCAGACAGAAGAACTGGAAATGGCCTGTTTACTTTCTCAGCTATGAGAGGGGAGAAAAGAGACCAGGCCCTAGAACACATCCCTTTCATTCCTTCCTGGTGAGTCACTAAGTGGGGGGAATGATACAGGAGTTAATTTCTCTTTTTTTTTTTTTCAGATAAATATATGCATTTTATTATTCTTCATTACATTATTTCCCCCCCCCCACCCCTCCGTGGTAAGACAGAATTGATTTACAGAAAAGAATACAGAAAACACCAAAGCTCCTGGTGGAGGGAGAGATTTCAAGTGGGGAGAGAGA
>CAUYRH010159990.1:0-25390 GCA_963574655.1 Perodicticus potto
GCGCCTGTAGTCCCAGCTACTTGGGAGGCAGAGGCAGGAGACTCGCTTGAGCCCAGGAATTGGAGGTTGTTGTGAGCTGTGATGCCACAGCACTCTATCCAAGGTGACAGCTTGAGGCTCTGTCTCAAAAAAAAAAAAAAAGAAAATGCTGGTGAGGCCAAAGGGAAGCAGCACCATTTATAGAGTCTTTTTTCCAGGTCCCCAGGCTTTCCTCCCTGCAAGCACACACCACTTCCAAAGACCACTTGACGAGCTCATGTCCCACTCCTCTGGTCAAGGCCCCCTCCTGCCATTTCTATAGCAACAGTGATGCTGGATAAGGAAATAGAGGCATGAGACTTCCAAGCCTGCCCCAAGTCATCACAGACCATTAGTTAATCCTGTATTCTCCTGCCTCAACCCCTGCCCTGGGTCAGACCCCAGGAAGGCCATGACCTCTGTCCCTGGAAAGTTAAGAGTTGGACACCAAGGATCTTCCCCCTATTAATATGTGAGCTGTGTGGCTCGGCGCCTGTGGCTCAACAGGCTAAGGCGCCAGCCACATTACACATGAACTGGCGGGTTCAAATCCAGCCCGGGCCAGCCAAACAACAATGATGGCTGCACCCCCCAAAAAATGGCCGGGCGTTGTGGTGGGTGCCTGTAGTCCCAGCTACTTGGGAGGCAGAGGCAAGAGACTCACTTGAGCCCAGGAATTGGAGGTTGCTGTGAGCTGTGATGCTATAGCACTCTATCCAGGGTGACAGCTTGAGGCTCTGTCTCATTTAAAAAAAAAAAAAAATGTGAGCTATGAACCTCTTGATTCTCCCTCTGGAGAATGGAGTGCCACAGACCTCTTAGGGCTGCTGTGAGGATTAAATAAGATAAAACTTGTAACTTCTTAGCTCTGGCTAAGCTCTCAATACATTTCAGTTCTTTTCTTAGGGGGAGCCAGTTCCTAGGCACTGACTCCTTAGAAAGGTGCCAGGCTTTGGCAGGAAGAGCTGGGGGCAATTCTTGGGGCTGCCAGTACATCCAGCACAGCGACTGGTTTCTGCCTCTCTGGAAGGTTCTAGAAGGGCTGTGCGGGGGATGGTGCATCTGGGAGAACTTTACAGGAACTTTACAGTTCCAGTACAAAGACCTGGGAGGAGGCTAGTTCCTGGTTGATGAGTCCCCATCCCCCATGGAAACTGCTGAGCCAGAGAGGTTTGTGTAGGGCAGGAGTGCCCCAAGGCTGAGTCACGGCCGGCTCCCGGCTCACTCAGCCCTCAGGGCCCTCGGAGGCCTGCACTTGGCGGGAGGGAGAAAGCAGCAGCTGCTCCATCTCTGCCTTTGTTCTTTCCCTCTTCCCTGCGGCCTCTCCCCACCCTCGCGGTTCCCTTCCCCAGCTCTCCCTCCTCGCTCACTTTCTCTCACCCTCCTCCCCCCCCCTTCCCCAGCTCTGCCACCACCCCAGCCCCTCCTCCCCTCATCCCTCCCTGGAAGCTGATTTCTTGCTTTCTCATCCTTTCTTCTTCTTTAAGCTCACTACCTCGCTGGGCTGTATTCCCTTCCTGCCTCCCTCCTCTGAATTCCCCTCCATCGTCTCTCTCTCCCTCTCCCGCCTCCATTTCTCCCTCCTCCTTTTTCCTTTGATTCTCCTTTCTGCCCCCACCTCCTCACTCCTCTCCCTCTATCTTGCTGTCTCTACTTCAAGGAGACAGCTCAAGCCCCTAACCAGACAAAACCAGGTCAAGATCATTCACCCAGCCCTCACCAGCTCTGGTCTGGGAAGCTGGGGTCGAGAGGCCAAGGTCAGAGCTCAGCAGAAAACCTGAAAGTGGAGGTCTGGCCAGCCCTGACCAGCACCTGGAGCCCTCTGCCCCTCCCTGGGGACCCCTACGCCATGTCACCCGCTTCTCACAAATACCCAGCCTGCCTTCCAGCTCCTTCGGTCTAAGCGCCCAGTGAGCCGAGGTGTATCTGAGTCCCTGACCCTCTGCAGTCCTCCCTGACTGTTCTGCTTACCTCCTTACTCTTCACCCTGGTACAGGGAATCAAGGTGAAAAGAAGGCAAGGAAGAATTCAGAGGCAGTAATGACCTGCTTTGAACTAGAAGGAAAATGGCTGGGGGAAGGGCCGCACCATCTTAGAATAGGAAGTGCCCATCATCTTGGGGGGAAAAAATGTGGCTTTGAAAACAGACATGCTGAGTTTGGATCTTGACCTTCCTTCTTAATTAGCCAATGACCTTGTGTAGGATGCTTTCTGCACCTCAATGCCCTTCCCTGCAAAATGGGGACAATAAACAGAGCAACCCTCACCACTACCACCACCCCTGTTGTGAGGGTGCAGTAAGAAAATGCCAGGGAAGCTTTTGGCACCCAGTAGCTGCTCCAAAGTACCGATTCCTCCCTCAGAGAAAGGAAGGCTTCTTGGAGGAGAAGGGACTTGTTCTGAGTGTCGAAGGATGGATAATAATAGTAATCATACTTCTATTTTTGTTGACACCAGGCGCTATGCTAAGCACTTTGAATATGTAGTTTCATTTAATCCCCCAGCAACCCTAGGAGGCTGTATTTGTTTTTCATGGCAGAAGTTGATGAGCCTCAGAAAGGCTGTGTGATTTGCCCCATGCCTCACAGCAACATGGAGAAGTGACGATCTTAATTCTTCTGCCATCACTTAGGGTGGGACACGGCAAAAGGGATAGCAGGCAAGACCAAGAGCAGTACCTAAACTAGGCAAGAGACAGGGTGTGGCCACAGGGAAATTCTCTCTGAGGTCATTGCAAATGCTCTCTCACCTCGGGTCAAGACTCAGTGTTCTAGCTCCTGAGCCTGGACACCCCAGAATTCTTGATGTTAAACCTCGGTGGGGAGGGGAAGAAGGTGATAGGGCCAATGTAGGGACACACCCAAATACAACCATCTGGACTAGGAAGAAACGAATGCACCAATCCCTACCCCTCTGAACTTCGATATTCCCATCCACCTTAATCCACGTGCTGACTTGCCTTTCGAACTCCCGAGTGGAATATAGGTCATGTTGCCCACACAGAACCTAGACTCCCAATTTCCTTTTGTTCAGGACTCAGAATAATTTCTCATTTTTGGTCCTTAACCTCTCAGAAGGTGAGGTCTAGGTTTTGATGTCTGGAGCACCAAATCCCTGGCATGGTCCCTTCTCCCCCCACACACACACTCCCTGTAATCCAGGTAATCCTTAAGGTTCCTTGTCCTGCCCTTTGTATGGCAAAAATGACCTCTTTGGTTTCTTTCCACCCGGTATTGTGTAACAAGGATAATCGCTCCTTCTCTGGGGGAATGGGGTGGGGGGGTAAGGGCAGAACAGGGGCCTGGGGGGTTTTGTCTGAGATAGCAAATGGACCTGGGGAAAGCCAGAGGCCGGACGAGGGAAGTGGAGACCTTGTGGGAAAGGTGATGAGGCCCCTCAAACACTTTTGGGTGGGAAGAGGTGAACAAGGAGGATTTTAGCCAAACAGGTGTAGGTGCCCCACCTCCTGTATCCCACCCCCACCACCAGCCATCTCACTTTACACTGAGTATTGCTTTCAAATAGAACTCCATGGTTTCCATGGCAACTCACCACGTGGTCTCTGCCTGTGAGGCTGGAGTGGTGGGTGAAGGGCTGGTGACAGAAGGCATCAACACTCCCAGAAGGTAAGGGCTAAGTAGCTACTGGCCCCCTGCTGCACAGGGAAGAAATGGCACTCCAGGACCCCTGCCCCAGAGGTGCCCTGATCTCACCCATCTGCGCACTGCCATGGGCTCTGGGGAAGAAGCTCCTCAGACCTCCAGGCCCAAGGAGAGGCCAGGGAGGGCCTCTGAAAGGAAACACTCCTCTGTTTGTGTCTCTACACCCCTTCCAGGTCCTGTTCAGGCTGCTTGGGAGCTCTGTGACATTGAACAAGGGCCTTAACTTCTCAGAGACTGTGTCCTCGTCTTTTCTCTTTCTTTTCTTAATAGCATTAATTATGTTAGGATGTGTCCTCATGTTTACAATGGGTATGGGACATGTCCTCTCACGGTTGATGAGAGAAGCAATCAGATGACCTTTGGGGAAGTGCTTTGTGAGAGAAAAACCCCGTACAGAAGAGGCAAAAGCAGAGATGCCTCTGGTGAGGTGGGAGGGCACCTGGAGCCCACCCTAGGCCGCCCCTGGCCGGTCAGGGCCGCTCTGCTGCACACAGCCCCGCGGCTCAGAAAGCCTCGTATGAAAAGGATGATTTTTTTCAAGCCCTCACATTCCTGTCCTAACTGTGTCTTGACTGATGTCTCCTGACTTAACCCCTAGCAGGAGCATGTCCCTCTAGCCAAATACCTAGTTTAGAGCCAGTGCTCAACGAATGAGTGGTCCTCACTGTACAACCACCACGTACAAATACACACACACACACACCCCCAGGCTGATGTTTCAGGCTTTCCCCGGAGAAGACCGCAGAGTTTTCTCAGGCTCGCCCCACCTTTCCCCTGCCTTGTCTTCAGGCTGGAAGGATCCCTCCTGGTTCTCTCCTGCCCTGCTGGTGAGAGACTTGTCCCCAGAGACGCAGTCAACCCCTGAGAGGCTGAGCCCAGCAGAGAGTGGGGAGTAGGGAGCTAAAGGGACAGAAGAAAGAGACTAGGGTGCCTGGAGTCTCCCAACTCTTCACACACTGGCTCATGCAGAACAAAACCCCACAGAACCAGTGTGGCCCGGCTGTTCTCCCAAGGGCCCCTAGGTTTCCCTGAGCTGGTTCTCACTGCCCTGGGACCCACGTGAGCCACTAGCCCCCCTCCACGGCTCCCCCTCCCACATCCATCAAGGAGGGTGATCTCCAAAGCCCCCTTTGGCACTAAAACACTGACTCGGCAATTCTCTGCAGCAACAGAAGCAGGGCACCAGGCAGCCTCCTCCCCTGCGGCTCGGCCCCCTCCTCTCTGCAGTCACCTTACTCGGCTGTGCCCTCGAATCCCAGAGATGGTGGCTTTCATTATTTTTTCTTTATTTTTATCAAAGGATTTTTTTTATCTTGTTAAAAATTGTGTCTCCCCTGAGACAGCACAGCCTCTGAACAGACTCTTCTTGTTTCCATAGTGACAGCAGCTGGCTCACATGTGTGGTTGCTATGGAAACAAGGCCAGTTCTCCTTCTCTCCTTCCCCTCCCCTCCTCCTTCCCAACCACTCTCGCTCTCCTTTCCTTCCTCAGCCGCCTCACCACCCCCTCCTTCTTCACACCACTCCGGGGGCAAGGAAAGGCCAGAGGAGGCCCCAAGCACCATGGGAATAACCCAGGTCCTGGCTCCACGCTGGGCAGTTGCCATGTGACTGGACCTTTCTCTGGGCCCTGCTTCTGTAGGGACTTTCCTTCCCTTGGAATGAGGCTTTTCTGGGAAAGCAGGGAATACAGTCTTGAGCTCTCTAGACAAGAACCCAAGGGAATCCTGCCTTTGGGAATGAGGGGGGCTGAATCCTGCCTCTGCCAATGATGGGGGCTGCCTTCTCCCCCACCCAGCGGCATGGTCTCAGCACACAGCCAACCCAGGCAAGGGCCCTGGCACTTGCCTGTGGTATCCTGAGCCCTTCCTGCCAAAACACAGATATGCAGAAGAAAAGGAAAGATTCTTGAGCGGGAAATCGATGGCAAGAAAGATGGAGAAGAGGGGAGTGGGGACATACGTTGGCAGCCATCTCTTGTTTGTCCATAGATGTAATTTAGATTACACATAATCTTCCCACTGACATGTAAGCACTGAAAGGGTAGGAGTTCTGGCTGTCTTGTCACAGAGGGAACCTCAGTGTCTGCCAGAGAAATGAATGAGAATGAATGAAAAATAATATATACCCAGGTGTTAGTTTTTTAGGTGGTGATTGTTATCACAGGCTTTCGCTTCTTTTCTTCAGTGAACATGTACTACATGTATAAAAAGAATAAACAACACGTCTATTTGATTGATTTTAGAGAAAAAAGGATTGGGAACATAGAAGAAGCCAGAGTCAAGTGAGCTCCAGGCTCTGTCTGTTACCTGCTGGAGCCAGTGCGTGACTAGCTGATCTGGTGTCCTGCTAAGTCCCTGACCGTCTGATCTGGTGTCTCACTATGACCTTCATGGGGGCCCAGAGAAGTGCAGTGACTCTCCAACTGTCACACAGAGTGTTGCAACCTAGAGAGAAAGAGGAGTCAGGGATCTTAAGCCAAAATAGGAGAGATGTGCTGTCAGCTCAGGTACTGAGGTGACAATGGTGTTGGGTGGCCAGAGGAGGCCTCCTATAGCCCGGGAAGGTCTCTCTCTCCTTTGTGCCCAGTTTAGTGTCCCCTGGAAGCGGGTGCTGGCATCCCCTACCTCCAGCCTGTCTCCCAGGCCCCAACTGGGAGTCTGACACAGTTATAAAGAAACACAGCAGGCTCGGCGCCTGTGGCTCAACGGGCTAAGGCGCCAGCCATGTACACCTGAGCTGGCGGGTTCAAATCCAGCCCCGGCCTGCCAAACAACAATGACGGCTGCAACCAAAAAATGGCCGGGCATTGTGGCGGGTGCCTGTAGTCCCAGCTACTTGGGAGGCAGAGGCAGGAGACTCGCTTGAGCCCAGGAATTAGAGGTTGCTGTGAGTTGTGATGCCACGGCACTCTATCCAGGATGATAGCTTGAGGCTCTGTCTCAAAAAAAAAAAAAAAGAAAGAAAAAAGAAACACAGCAGCCCCCTAGAGCAGCTGACAGAGCCAAAGTGGAAAGTTCCAGCTCCCTCTCCTGAGAGGCAGGGCAGGCAGGGGCATTCTCAAGGTCAAAGGAAACTTCATGCAGATTGTCATCCCCAGCCAAGGGCACACTTCTCTGTTTCCTCCCCAGACCTGCAGCTAACACACAGCACCGGGGGACATCTGAGAGGATGGGAACCAAGCCTGGAGTGGCGGGAGGAGTCAGCATCCCGGATTGTGGCTACTCAGGGCCTTCCAGGTCCACCTAGATCCCATCGTATCTCCATGTGATGGACAGACGAACAACGGAAGAGGCAAGGCCTGCCCTGGCTCATCCCCTGGCTCATCCCCAGCTGTAAAGGCAGAGAGAGAGACTAGGAGAACAAGGAGGGCAGGCACAGGATGGGGGGAGGGGAAGGAAGAGAAAGGAGGGAACCTCTGCTTCCCTGCCCTGCTGCTCTGTGATCCTCCACCGGGGCCACTTGAACAGACAGGGAGGGGCTGAAGGTCAGGGGTGGGGGAGGCCAAGGATGGGAAGGTGGGCACAGAATGGGGAGTGCTGGGAGATTTGGTGATGTGGTGGTGCATTCGGTGCTTGGTAAAAACACAGCTGAAAAGTTAAGTTTGTACTTTTACGACCACTAAGCTTTTATAGCAAGAAACTACCACATGGCAAGGTTCTAATTTCCCTGGTCCTACCCAGGCTGGGCCGAGGCCTGCGGCAAGGTCGTCTCTCTTCTGCCTCCTCACCAAGGCAGAGCAAAAGCACCTCCAGGCAACCATTTCTCTGCCCGATGGTGGAGTAGAACCCAGGGTCAGACGGCCTGGCAATGAGTAAGGGGTGTATCTACTATAAAGTCTCGGATGACCCTCCCCCACCAAGGCTCTTCCAGTCTCTACCTGAATACCTCCTATGACAGGGGTCTCACCACCTTTCAGCTACCTCATTTCCCCAATGTTGAGTTTCAATTCTCTCCTGCTAATATTTGTGCTACCTTTTTCTTAAAAAAATAAAAAAGAAAAAATAAATTGTGCTCTCTCTCCCACTATCTTCATAGAGGTCAGTGATAGATAGCACCTGGTTATCTTTCAGCCATGAATGCCAAATTAGCCCTCACCCTCAAGCAGGTCTTCATGATTCTAGCACAACTTTAGAAACTCCCTACCCTTTCCTTCTCCCAACCTTCAAAAAAAAACTGTTTTTCTCTTGGCCCTTTCTGCTAGCCTCAGCTCTGTGCGGGATGCAGCGTGCCGGGTTCTATTCTTGCTGTCTCCGTTGTTCCTTTATTCTTGCCCTTGGTTCTGTGCCCTTCCTCCAGCTTTGAATGTGTCCTTCCCCAGCCCGAGCTCATCCACCAGCCTGCGATGATCCACTTTGTCTCTCAGGCTCCTCCCTTTCTCCTTCTCATCAAGACTTTTCATGATGACACTGTCAGAATCTCATTTTCCAAGGCCTCCCAGATGGGTTCAACTCCTTCTTTCAAAGCTCAGCTGTGGGAGTGTACCTGCCCTTTCCCTCTGTGTTTTGAATGTTACCTGCCCAAAGTAGTTATCTGCTGTCCTCTCTGAGTCTCAGTTTCCTTGAAGTGGGAGAGTACATTAGTTTCCTGGGGCTGCCATAACAAACTGCCACAAACTGGATGATTTGAAACACAGTTTTGCATACTACAATTCTAAAATCAAGGTGTTGGCAGAGCCACGTTCCCTCTGAAGGCTCAGAGAAGAATCTTTCCTTGCCTCTTCTTCGTTTCTGCTGTTTGCCAGCAACCTTTGGCATTTCTTGGCTTATAGACACATAACTCCAACCTCTGCCTCCATCTTCACATGGCCTTCCTTCTGTGTGTTTGCACCTGTGTCCCAGTTTCCTTCTTCTTATAAAAATGCCAGTCTTTGGATTTAGGGCCCACCCTAATCAAGAATGATGTCAGCTAGGTGCGGTGGCTCACACCTATAATCCTAGTACTCTGGGAGGCTGAGGCAGGTGGTTCTCTTGAGGTCAGGAGTTTGAGACCAGCCTGTGCAAAAGCGTAACCCCATCTCTACTAAAAATAGAAAAGCTAGCTGGATATGGTGGCATATGCCTATTGTCCAGCTCTACTTAGGAGGCCAAGGCAAGAGGATGACTTGAGCCCAAGAGTTTGAGCTTGCTGTGAGCTGTGATGATGCTGTGGCGCTCTACCCAGGGCAACAAAGTGAGATTTTGTCTCAAAAAAAAAAAAAAGAAGAAGAAGAATGACCTCATCTTAAATAAGATCCTATTCACAGGTTCTGAAAGGACAAATGTGAATGGTAGAGGCACTATTTGACCCAGGAGACCCAGGATAATCCCTCACCCTCATTTTTGATTTTTCTCCTCTCTTTTACATCCTCCTGCTCCCGAAAACTTTCAGGTTATCCTGACTGTTCCTCCTTGACATCCTGCCTGTCGCTCTTCTTCACCATCCTGACAGTCAGGATCTTTCCATTTAGTACAGACTCTGGGGTCAGACTGAGTGCTGGTTTCCTTCCTTTGATAGAGGAATTTGAGAATGTCACTTAGCTTCCCTGAGCCTCAGTTTCCTGACCTGCAAAGTGGAGATAATGGTAGCACAGTTTCTTCTTTACAGGATTGCTGTGATGATCAAGTGCATCACTCTGTAAAGAGGCAGAGAACAATGGCTGGTGTAGAAGTGGGGCTATTATTAGCATCTGTCCAGGTCTCCATCATTTCTGGAGAAATTGTCCTTAGACACAAAATCTTACCACTCCATGTCATCTGAATGTGTTCCACTGCATTCAAGTATTCACAGTGGAGCACACAGGGCCCTTGGCAAGGCAGCTCTTTCTTGCATATACAGCCTTGTCTGACTCAATTCTTGTGATTCTGTGCACACAGGTACACACACACACAATGTTCTAGAGCCACACTGAACCAAACACAGCTGTCAGTACCCCCCAGACTCTGGGCCTTTACATGGCTGCCTTGCTCCCCAAAGCACCTCCACCCTGCCCCACCTGCATGTCTGCACTTCTCTCTCAGGGTACACTCAACCAGTCCCATCATCTCCAGGACACAGACCTGAGTCAGGGGTGTGTCTTCTGGGGTCCTGCTCTGCCTCTGTCCCTTACAGCCATGAGCTACTCCAGGCTGCGTCCCTTCTCCCAATCTCAGAACAGCCCCTGGAGCGCGGGAGTATGTGAAGGAATGCATTTGATCCTGCGGAGACCCTATTTCTTATTCAACAGGACCCACTGTCTCCCGCCAGCCCCTAGTCTCCATCTCCCCACCTCTTCACTGTTCTGCAGCCTTTTTCTGCCTTTCTGGCTTCTCCAAATGACTTCCACTGCCCTCACCCCCAATCTCAGCTTGTTAACTCTCTTCCCCAGCTGGGCTGCTTGCAGGCTGTCCCTGTCTCTCCAGACTGCTATTTGCTCCTATAATTGAATTATTTGCACACGCCTACAATTTGGGGATGTGGGGAGGCTTTGTGGAAACCTTCTTGGTGGTATAGTTGTGCAAAGCTAGGTGCCTGTGCTTGTAAGACAGCGGCCTTCAGAGCTGGGAGACAGCAGAGAGCAGGAGACACCCACCTTCCTACCAGCCCCTGAAAGTTGCACTCAACCCCACCACCAGAAGACAACATCCTAGGGGGGGTTAAGAGGGGAGGGGCCCCTGAGCCTGTGGGGCCCCTGCTGACTGAGGAGAAGGTGGTGGCAGAGGAAGCCTCTCCCTGGGGGGTCGCAGTTGAAAGGTGCCTCTAGCTGCCTGCAGAGGAGAAAGGCCTGGGGATGCCTAGTGCTTCAGAGGTCAGGTGAGCAAAGGCAGAGAGGGTCCCCTCCTGGCTGGGTGGCAGCATGGGGTGACAGATACCCATAGCCCAAGGGCAACCTGGAGGGACTTTAATATCATCTACATTTCTCACCATCCCTTTTTTCTTTTTTTTTTTTTTTAATTTTTGTTTTATTTATTTAGTTTTTTTTTTTTTTTTGCAGTTTTTGGACAGGGCTGGGTTTGAACCCACCACGTCCGGCGTCCTGCATATGGGGCCGGCGCCCTACTCCTTTGAGCCACAGGCGCCGCCCCACCATCCCTTTTTTTCTTGTGGGTAAGGGGAGGTGGGAATAGGACTTAGCAGGAAAGACCTCTAAGTACCTACGAGAGTCATCTCGGCAGCCTGGTCTCGGCAGCCTGACCTGATTTCCTCCTGCTACTGGGTAGTCTTATGGGAATCCCAAACTCAGCATCTTCCACACCATCCCCCAGTGCCACAGTCTCTAGGACTTCTCTTCTGGATTGAAGGTGCCCTATCCAGCTGGCATCGAGTTACCTGCACCAGAAACCCAGCAGTCTCCTTTGACACCCCTTCTCCCCCCACCCCATTCATCTGTCACCAAGAGTGATCATCCTCGCTTCTGACCCTGCCCAAGCTCTCTTCTGCCCAGCCTCTTGCCCCTGGGCTATTCTGATGGTCCCTTAACTCTTCCCAAATCACAAGGTGACTGCCAAGTTTGGAAGCAGAGGCAGATACGTAATGAATGTTTGCTCATCTCCCAAGACAATACAAACAGGATCCATGATTTGCTCACACTCAAATCCAATCTTGTCTCTCTCCTGTTACATCCTCTCATGGATTCTCATGAAATTAGGAAAAAAGTGCAGACATGCCTCTTTGAGGCCTTTTGTAAGCAGGTGCTCTCTGGCCCCTGGGGCCAAGGCTGCTCTCTGCATGTAAAGGAGCTGGATGACTTTTCCACCCAGACCTCCTCCAAATCCCTCCTTATGAGATTTACTTTCTTCTGTTGAGTCTTAAGTGATCTTCCCTATCTCTCAGTTTTCCCCAATTCTCAAATTCGCAAGCCTGGAAGTGCCCCCTCTCAACCCATCTCTGGAGCTCCCTTAGACTCCCTAAGTTCATCTCCGAGCTTCCCTTCTGCCCTGCTTTCCAGCACCTCTGCAAGGGTGTTGATGGGTGGTATTGCCTCCCATCACCCTGGCAGACCAGAACTCAGGCCTGGGGCAAGGCCCAGCACTCTGCCTGGTCTACATCAGGGGCTGCTGCAGCACCAGGCCCTGGGTCCAGCAGAGGGACAGTGAGTCCCTCAGCCCCAGGTCCCAGGGGCAGCACTGAGCTCTCCCTTCTGCTCCTGCCTGTCTTTCTCTGCTTTGTATTCCAGACCTGTTCCCTGCTTTGATGAAACAGTAACCATTTTCTAGCCACCTCATGCTCTTCTCTGCATTATTCATGGGCTCCTCTTGCTTTGCCACCAACAGGCAGACTGATCTCATGCCCCAGTGAGAGTAAAACAGTCAAGGCCCTGGTGAAATGGCACCCCTCCCCGATCCTCCCACTGGCCCTTTTCTTCTCTGCCCTTCTCCTAAGTCAAGAGGGGGATGGAGGAAGAGGGTCTAGACAGCCCTGCGTGCCTCTTGGGGTCACCAGTGCTCTTTGATTATCATCCAGCCCACTGTGGGGCCTGGCTCTGGAAAGGGTGTCTGCAGAGCTGGGAGAGGAGCCCTTTCTGCAGAATGGATTCAGGTCTTCCCTGCCCCACTGTACCCAGACCCCATCTCACAGCCCTGGACTCGACCTCACTCGCCTTTCAAGTAAAGAAGGGGCCATGGGGACAGCCAGACTTGAGAAGATCAGAAGAACATGTCCTCTTGGTCACGTTCCCCTTCCCTGGGCATTGTTCTCTTCAGGTGTCAGGCCATCCTGGGCAGCTCACGCTGCTGGGCTTGTTTGCCCCTCCCCCAGTCTCCCACCTGCAATCCAGCCACTTGTCCCTCTGCCAAGGAAGGACATGGAACCAAAATATTCACCACCAGGCTTACTTTGCTTTTATCACCTGAACACAATCTACGGCCTGCTGTCTTCTCTAATCTGTCCCACCCAAGCCCCGGGCCTGCCACAGCCTCTCTCCCTGGAGCATGAAGCAGAAACCGACCACCTCCTCCGCGCTCCCCAGGGGCCAGCCTCACAGACCCTGCATGGCCTCCAGCACACACAGAAGGTTCTGGATAGCGCCCAACCATGCCGATGTGAGCAGGTATTATGGACACCAAGTCACTGTGCTTTGTGCAGTCACCCCTAATCATTGCTTTTACTCTTCAGTCAACTCTTCAAGGTAGGGGCTATTTCTCCCCTCTCCATAGATAAACAGAAGATCAGAGAAGTTGATGTGGCCAAGGTCACACAACCAGCAAACTGCAGGGCTCAGATTCCTAGACAACTCCTGACAAAGGGAGCCTCTTCCATAAGCGTTCCCCACCTGTCCTGTAGTCCTCACCTGCCACCCTTCCCAGGCCACACAGGGGTGCCAGGAATGCCATGCCCAGCTGGCTAGGATGCAACTCTGTCTGCCCCTGCAGGACTCAACTGCTAATCAGCAGCACTGGTATCCAGGCAACCAGCTTCCCTGGCTTCAGATAAGCAGAAACAGCTGGGAGCTGCTGAGCCTGGGAAGCCTGCAGGGGAAGGAGGAGGGAGCTAGCCAGACAGGCAGCCTGTTATTTTGAGCCTGCTATTCTCACCCTCCCAGACCTTGGCTTGAGCTAGGGCTTCTCCCCCAGGCTTATCCTCGCCACTGCCACTGGGGTGTTAGGGGGTGTCTCCAGGGGCTTAACTTCAACATCCTGAGTCTGGTACAATTTGGGGGAAATCAGGGGAGAAGTGCCGACCCTCCTTTTTTCTGTGAGCAGAGGAGGAAAGTTGGTCCCAGGCTGCCAGGGTGAAGGGGCTCTGGGGTCATGTGACAAACAAAATTCCTTAAGATTCACCTTATGGAGCCTCCAGGCCTCAATGAGAGGTTTTCCCCTCCCTAAGTCAGGTCAGCCTGCAAGACAAGCTTGGCTGAGCACATCACCCCACCCCAGTGATGGCAAGAGTAACAGTGCTGCAGGCGATGAGGCCAAGTGGACGGTCAGATCGGGGAAGTCTGGCTCAGCTCCTTGGAACTCCGCTGGTTCCAAGTTTAGCCATACCTCTTAGAGCCTCAGTTTCCTCGTCTATAAAATGGAGACAATGACATCTACCCTGCTGGCTGGAGGTGGGAAATGGGTGAAGAAGGCAGGTGAAGTGCCCAGCACAGTGCCTGGCACTACTAGTACCATTATTCTATTCCCTTCCTCATGTCTGGGCTTGCCCTGCCCGGCCTGGACATCTCCCCCACACGGATTCTGTCCTCTCCAGGGCTATTTCTGTCTCCTGTTCTAAAGGTCAGTGCCTTTCCTGGGATATGGCAGCTGCTGCCTCTTTTCTACCTCTAAATGGCATCGATCTCATGCCCAGGGGGTAATGCTTGCCCCAGATGGTTTTGCCTAGGACTGGCCTGGGCATGCCCACCCCTGCTTCTACAGGTGCCCCTCGAGACTACCACTAGAGCTGAGGCACACCACCGTCTGACTCACTGACCACAATAGCGTCCAGGCTATTCCTACCATTCCTTCAGTGCCAGGAGTGCTGAGGCGCTCCCTGACTGCCCAGGCCCCTCTCTCTAGGTCCAGCTCCAAGCAATGCCAGGCCCTCACTGAGTGCTAATGGCTTTTCATAACGAGGAGGCGTAAAGGAGATGACAGTAAGTGACAGCATGCCCATTCCAGGCGGGAAGCTTGGGAGGTCACTCCCCAAACCCAGGTCTGTGATTACAAGGAGGTGATTTCCTTGCACCAAAGGTGTCCCTCATTCCTAACATCAGTGCCCGCCTGTATCCTTGCATTGGAAAGAGAGAGGAACAGGAGCCAGTGAGTGATACTCACCTGGGACAAGAGCCCAGGTCAGAGCCTCCAACGCCCAACAGTGACAAGGAAGGCCTGGGGAAAGTGTGGCTTTCAGGAGATATGCCCCATCAGCACCCCCAGAATAGCCTTGGCCTATGTACAAGCACTGGGGTACAATGACCAGGGAAGGTCCACGTGTCAATGATGCTTTCTTGTGTCCCTCCATGCAGAGAGGGGACTGCTGTCATCCCAGAGGACACCCCTTTTAGGGAGGACACACCTGAGGCTCAGGGGGCTAAATAAACCCCCAGTGCCCACACCAACTCTGGGCACACGTGGCTGCTGCTCCTGATGCTGTTCACAGAAGTCCCTTCACAGGGCCCACGGTGCATCCAGACACATCCAACCTGGGTAGATGGTGGGATGAGCAGGCTGACATGGCCTGGGCTGGGGGCAATGGAGGCCACATTCATGGTGAGAGGAAGGAGGGAGTGACCTGGTGGCAGCAGAGGCTTTTCCAAGCCAGATGTCCTCCCTGTCCCCTACTCAAAGGAAGAAATGTAAGAAAAAAAGGCAGCCTCAGGGCTGGGGTGGGGAGGAGGGAAGAAGCACCCTCTTAGCCAGGCCCAGCCAGTTTCTCTCACTCTTTCTGATAACGTCAATCCCCTCCCTCCTGGGAGAGGACCAAGACTCCAAAGCAAAATAAACAGAAGTGAAGGGGGCTTGGAGGAGCTTCTCAGAGCTAAAAATAACAGGTCAGTCTCTCCCATGCCCCCAGGGCTGACTCTGGCCAGTCCCCCTCCACTTGCCCAGTTCTCAACTGGGCCCCTAACCTGGGAAGTCTAGAATGCCAGTCTGCTATACCATGCCACAGCCCCCTTCCCAGATCCCCTCCATGGCACCCACTGGAAAGTCAGGGCAGCTCCAGTGGGCCCATGACTCAGCCTGCCTTCTCCATCATCATTATTATTATAGATATATATTTTTTGAGACAGAGTCTTGCTATGTCACCCTTGGTAGAGTGCCTCGGTGTCATAGCTCACAACAACCTCAAACTCTTCCGGCTTAAGCGATTCTCTTGCCCCAGCCTCCAAGTAGCTGAGACTACAGACGCCTGCCCCAATGCCTGGCTATTTTTTTATTGCAGTTGTCATTGATGTTTAGCTGGCCTAGGCTGGGTTAGAACCCTCCACCCTCAGTGCATGTGGTCAGCACCATAACCACTGTGCTACGGGCGCGGCCCCTCCATTATTATTTTTGTGACACAATTAATTCAAGCCTGCAGTCCTCTCATCAAAGGCAGGGGCCCTTCAGACCAAGGATCTTGTTCTCTCTACAAGTGCATCCCCACCATTGTTAAGCAATTCCGTGCCTGCAGGTGATAAGAGAGAGGAGACCATGAAAGAAAAAGAAAATTCCAGGAGAAAACTCATTATCAAGCACCTGCTAGAGTCAGAACTGTGTGCTGGGCTTTTCCTGGCCACCATTTCCCTCCATTCTCATGGACGGTACATGCTTCTCTGTCCCCAATTTGCAGACATGGAAACTGATGCTCTGAGATACAAAGAAACAACCAGTCATCAGAGGTAGCCCAGATAAGTGTGATATCCCCATTACCCAGGGCTGCTCCCCCTCCATCCTCCCTCAGTGGATTTGCACTAGTTGTCTTCCCCAAGTGCTCCAAGGGGATCCGTAACAGCTGCTGAGACTGGCCCCAGAGAGAAGCAATTCTGTCCACCAGAGTTCAGGGCCTTCTGGAAATGTTAACCAGCCCCTCACCTGCGGAGGGATCAACTAACTTGAGTCATGGCCTATGCAGGCCTTTCCCCAAGGACACCAGAGTCTTTCCCACCTAGTGGCAGCTGCTGCCGTGCTGGTGCGTGCAGCTGGACGAAGAAGGGGTTCCTGCAGCTTCCTCAGGAAAGCCCTCTTCTCACACCCATGGCACTTAGGATGTCCCTGCAGGAGTCCATCCTGTGGGTGGGGGATTTTCAAGAGAACACACCTGACTCCAGCATCCCGAGAGACATGAGGACACCCTTTCCTGAAAAGCCGAGAGGCCTTGGACAGCCTGCACAGCATTAGCCTGCACCCACTGCTCCGCCCTCGAGGGAGAAGAGTGCTCTTCTCCCCAGTCACAGGCAGGGAGGAAATGCTGAGATTGTTAAACCCAGAGCAAGCAAGGCAGGCAAAGATGTGACTTAGCTGCTGCTGCTTTCAGCCAGTAGAGGGGCTTTTGTGCAGGGCATGGGAAGCAGCCATTGTCCTTCTGAGATGCAGAAAGCAGGAGGACATGGTGTTCACAGCCACAGGAATTCAGTCTCCTTGTTGACCGGCTTCCAGTTTGGGGATGCCCCAGCATTTTCCTAGCCTGTACTTGAATACACCTAGTGGTGGGAGGCTCATTCCCATGAGAACGCTCTGATTATTAGCAAGCTCTTCCTGGGGATATCGAGCTGGAATCTCCACCCCACCCCTCACTTCTCACTGTTTGGTTCTGCCCACTCTCTCCCCCCACCAAGCTGCTCCCCTTTCTGCAGGAAGGCCTTTCAGAGTAGAGCATTCTCCCAGACGATTCTCCCAGGCAGGTTTTCAAATGCTACAACTGGGGACAGCCACAGAAAGAATGAGATGATTCAAAGCCATGCTGAATGGCTGATGATAACTGCTACCCAAGCAATGCTCCTGTGACACCTTCTCAAAGACACCTGCAATTAAGGTGCCATTCACACAGGGGCTTTTTATTTAGCAGGAGTGGAAGCTTTCAGCTCTCACAGATTCTGAGAGTTCTCACAGGAGACGTGGAATCTTTCTTTGACAGCAGCTAGGCACTGAAGTTTTTACCAGGATTGCTGGGTTCCTCCAGCCAGAAACCCAAGAGTCAGGGAGATGGGTCCTATTATCTCCCTACTCCAACCTACTCCCACCTCCATCCAGGTCTCACTTCTACCCACGTTTTTCCATCCTCATGGCCTAAATCACCCCTACCTCTCACCTCTTAACCGCTCTCTACTTCCAGAGATGGGTATCCTGCTTCCCTCTCCATCCCCAACTCATTCTCCACCCAGCAGCTAGAGCATGGTCAGATCCTGTCCCTCTCCTGGGCAAACCTCACAATGGTCGTCCAGTACTCTTCAAGTTAAAATAAACTCCTCCCTACAAGCTATAAGGCCCTGCGCACTTCTCTGACCTCTGGCCTTCAGGAGCAGGCCATACTCTTTTCTGCCTTGGGTGCCTGTGCATGTTCTGGCCCCTGTCCCTGGAACACATTCCATTATATTTGCTCCTTCTCAATCTTCAAACTCAGCTAGAAGGTCACCTTCTCAAAAAGGCCTCCCCTGACTGCCCTACCTAAATTAGACTCCCTTTTTAATTCTGTCATAGGCTTTTTAAAATTTCATCTGTGTCACTTACAACATAAATAAATAAATGCAAGCTGCCCGAGAGCAGGACCCCTGTTTATATTGCCCATACCTGCCACATCCCATGCAGGGCCTGGCACCTATGGGCACACAAGGAATGTCTGTTAGATGAAAACTAACAGCCCTGCCTTTGTCCAGTCTGCAGGGTTATTTGAATCCAGCCCTTCTTGGAGAGATGCACCTGAAAACTACCAAAGGGTATCCTGAGTCCCATCGGAGGACTTTAGGTAAGAAAAACTGGCCAGCTCTCCTGGTTTGCCCATTTACTCATTCATTTATTAATCCTTCTAGCAAAAACAGAGTATTTCCTGATAGCCAGAAGCTGTTGTAAGGACTGAAACTCTAGAGGTAAGCCAATAGCCAATAGTGACCAAATTCCTGTGTCAATGACCTTACCCCCACCCAATAAACATTTCACTATAAACAAGTAAGCAACAAAATAGTTATAGGATGGTAGTGAAGGTGTTGCAAAACTAACTGGTCTTGGGAGGCGAGTTTGGGTGAGGTAGTCAGGGGAGGCCTGAGGATTATGGACACAGAGCAAGTTTGGATGTGCGGGGACCCCTCCCGTCCCCTCTGCTTCCTCCTCCCAATTTCATCACCACACAGCAAGCAAGTTAAGGATAGGAAGATAGGAATAGGTGGGAAGATTCCAATAAAGTTTACCTTTGGCCAGTGTGCTCCCCACAAAAATAACACAGGTAGCTAAGTCCCTGTAAAGTTCTGTCCATGGAGCCCCGGCCTTGTCACATGCATAAAGGAAAGCTTCAGTGATTCCTTCCTTCAGCAGATCACAAGCTCAACACGAATGGATTCTGTGTTAAGTATCCACCTGCTGGATCTGCTTACTTAGGACAAGGGGTGTCTGCCCTCCAATACATTCACAGGTAGACAGTCATGCTAATGGTACAGGAGAAAGGACCTCACCCCAACACGGCTTGTAAAGGAACTTTGCAGAGAGTAAAAACAAAACAGAACTGCAATCAATTTGTGAAAACTGATTTGAACTCCAAGATGACCAGAACACCCCAAATCACACATTTAGGGGACACAGCTCAGTAAGAGTGTGTCTGGGCTCGGCTCCTGTAGCTCAAGCAGCTAAGGCGCCAGCCACGTACACCTGAGCTGGCGGGTTCGAATCCAGCCCAGGCCCACCAAACAACAATGACGGCTGCAACCAAAAAATGGCCGGGTGTTGTGGCGGGCACCTGTAGTCCCAGCTACTTGGGAGGTAGAGGCAGGAGACTCGCTTAAGCCCAGGAATTAGAGGTTACTGTGAGCTGTGATGCCACAGCACTCTATCCAGGGTGACAGCTTGAGGCTTTGTCTCAAAAAAAAAAAAAGAGTGTATCTGGGAAGCCGGTATGTCTTTGTCTCAGCACAGCATCCTTAGGGGGTGCATCTTGGGATTGGTATTCAGGTATGTGGGTAGAACACAATTCTATTTCTTGTTTGTTTTACACACTTTCTTACTGGACCCATTTCACTTATACATTCATCAATCCTGGGAATCATTCCCACAATCCAACTCCTTGTAGGATCTAGGGTGGGTGAGACTTGGGGGCAGCAAAGCTAGACAAGAATGTGACAAGGAGGCCTGAAATCCTAGCACTCTGGAAGGCCAAGATGGGTGGATTACTGGAGCTCAGGAGTTCAAGACCAGCCTGAGCAAGAGCAAGAATCCATGTCTACTAAAAATAGAAAAACTAAACAGGCATTGTGGCAGGCACCTATAGTCCCAGCTACTCAGTAGGCTGAGGCAAGATTTCTGGAACCCAGGAGGCTGAGGTTGCTGTGAGCTATGATGCTGTGGCACTCTACCCAGGGCAATGGAGTGAGACTCTTTCTCAAAAAAAAAAAAAAAAAAAAAACAGAAATAAAAGAATGGGACAAGGGAGTCATCTCCTGTGACAGTTCAACCACCAATTCAAATCCCTATTATGGCTCACATCTGTGGAAGACCGAAGTAGGAGGATTGCTTGAGGCCCGGAATTCCAGACCAGTCTAGGCAAGAGCAAGGCCACATCTCTACAAAAATACAAGAAAATGGCATAGCTACTTGGCAGACAGAGGCAAGAGGATTGTTTGAGCGGAGGAGTTTGAGGTTGCAGTGAGCTGTGATGACACACTGCACTCCAGGCCAGGTAACAGCACAAGAAAAAAAAAATCCCTGTTTTTCCATCTCAGGGGCATAGCCTCCACTATCTGCTACCCAAGCAGAAGCCCTGGGAAGTGCCCTAACTCCTCCACTTCATCATCCCTTCTTCCAACCAAGTGTCAAATCTGGTTGCCTGTACTTATTCAACTGCTCTGATCTCCAATGTCCTGCGGTGCCCCAGGTCAGGCCTGGCCTTGCCTGTCCCAGCACAGCCCTCACTCATCCTCCAAGGGTCCTCTGTAGGCACGGCCATCTCTAGTAAACACATGCCTGGCCTCCCCATGTCCCACCAAAGGTCCACCGGCCGCAGAGAACCTGCCCTGTCCCCGCACAGCACCTCCCTGTCTGCTGCGCTTGCAGAGGCTCCAGCAGCTGCCTCTCCCCCCCGGATTCCTGTCCCCGCCACCGCCATCCCCCATTCCCCCGCTGAGCGCAGCATGGCGTCGAGAACGCGGTGGTACTGCCTGGTGATGCCTGGGCCAAGGCGACTGGTCGGATTCTTTCTCCTTACCAAGCTGGGTAACCAGGAGGTGGCAGACGTGGCCCCGCCCGGAGAAGGAGCGGCGGGCGCGAGCGCGGGCCCAGGCAGCAGCTGGGGTCGCCATGGCAACCGCTCGCAGCGCCCCGGCGGCGCCTGGCCTTTTCACTTGGCCCTTTTGGCCGGCTTCCTCAGCCACCCCGAAACCCATTCACCCGGGCGCCTGGGCCCGCGCCTCCGCCCCCAGCCTGCCCTCGGCCTCCCTGCCTCCCCCTGCCCTTCCTCCCCTCTCTGTCCCTCCCAGTTCCCTCCCTTCTGCAGCCTCTGCCAAAGCGCTGGGAGGGGAAGCTGAGCCAGGGAAGGACTCAGATTTTCAATTCTAAGCCGATTTCCCCTCCGCGGGCAGCAAGCCCTTTCATGCATTTTCCCCCTATTATCATAAACCCAGGAACTTGCATTAGGATGAATGAGCAGAAACTCCTGTCTTTGTCAGAGCCTTGGCAGAACGCCAGGCATAGAATGACCTAAAACACTCCGAACTAAATGGAGCTGGAGAGGGGATGGAGATCCCATGTCGGGTGAGAAATGGGAAGGGGGAGGGTGGCCTTTGGTCTCTAATTACAATAATAAAGTGTTCACCGGTGCCCAGGCCCTATGCTAAGCCCCCACACGGATTCTCCTTTAATCCTCTCAAAATTCCAATGCCCTATTATCCTCCTGTTTTTATATGTGCTAAAACAAACGCCCAGAGATGTCAAGGAACAGGCCCAAGATCACACAGCAAATGAGTTATGGAGTGGGCTTTGAACCTCTGGAACTCTAGATCCTGGACTACAGCATCCAGGTCACCTTTCTGAGGGTTCATTCAAGGTTCCGAAATGAACGTCCACCACCCAGACCCTCTCCCCACCCCACCCTTCCCTCACCCTCAGCCTCTCTTCAACATTACTCCCTCATTTCCATTCCTCAATGCAGTTTTGCAAATCAGACCTGTCCACAAACCAGATATGAATGGGAGACCCCTAGCTAGAAAGGGGGGTCCTCAAGACCCAGCCAAGGCATCATGTTTGTGCTGCCTGTTTCGCGGAGACTTGGCTTTATAAACCTGCCCAGTCACATGTCTATCTATAGTGCATGCACCCTGGCATCAACCCAGTACCCAACAATGTTGATCATGTGCTGTGCTGAGTGGTCCACACTCCTGGCCCAGATCCATAGTCTATCCTCTTCCATGTCCTCTTTACCCTTGGCCTCTGAGAACTATGTTACTCAACACTTACGCTTTGGCTTTTTTTTTTTTTCGTAGAGACAGAGTCTCACTTTATCACCCTCAGTAGAGTGCCGTGGCATCACACAGCTCACAGCAACCTCCAACTCCTGGGCTTAGGTGATTCTCTTGCCTCGGCCTCCCGAGTAGCTGGGACCACAGGTGCCCGCCACAATGCCCAGCTATTTTTTTTTTTTTTTTTTGCAGTTTTTAGCCGGGGCTGGGTTTGAACCGACTACGTCTGGTATATGGGGCCGGAGCCCTACTCCTTTGAGCCACAGGCACTGCCCATACAGTTTGGCCGGGGCTGGGTTTGAACCTGCTACCCTCCATATATGGGGCTGGTGCCCTACTCGCTGAGCCACAGGTGCCACCCCTAGTTTTTGGTTTGCAGTTTGGCTGAGGCCGGGTTAGAACCCGCCACCTTCGGTATTTGGGGCTGGTGCCCTACTCAATGAGCCACAGGCACCGCCCTACTCTTTGGCTTCTAATTGGATTCAGCTAAGGGTATAAGACAGCAGGCTGGGGCGGCACCTGTAGCTCAGTGAGTAGGCGCTAGCCCCATATACCAGGGTGGCGGGTTCAAACCCAGCCCCGGCCAAACTGCAACCAAAAAATAGCCAGGCGTTGTGGTGGGCACCTATAGTCCCAGCTACTTGGGAGGCTGAGGCAAGAGAATCTCCTAAGCCCTGGAGTTGGAAGTTGCTGTGAGGGGTGTGACCCACAGCAATCAACCCAGGGCAACAAAGTGAGACTCTGTCTCTACCAAAAAAAAATAAAAATAAAAGACAGCAGCTATTAGAGGGAGGGAGGAGGAAAAAGAGGTCTGGATATATTTCCCATTCACTTTTTTGGCTAGGCCTGGGTTACCAGTGGATACTTTCCTCTACCCAAGGTTGCAGTTCTCGGGCCTCTTCTACAGTTCACTTCTGCCATAGCTCTTGAATGTTCCCTCCTTGCTATGCCCCCTTGGGCCACCTCTTGCTGTTTTTTGGCCCTGGGATGCATCACCTTTCCTTGCTTGTTCTTACATTGGCTGTAACTTTAGAAATAGTGCCTTCATTGACCCCTTGATTGTCCTATTGAGTATGCAATCTTCTGTTTTCTTCCAGGACACAAAGGCTGTTGCCTTTTTTGTAGGTGGCAGGGACAGAGCAGAGAACAAAACATGCAAAAACTCCCGCCCTCTGGGAGCTGTAGTGGAACAAGACAGACAGTAAACAAATAAGAAATTTACTACTTGGGGGAGTGGTAAGTGCTATGAATGAATGAAAGGAAGAAAGAATCCATTAATACAATCATTTAGCGGTCACAATCAGAGATGATCTCCTCTGAATCCCTCACTTTACAAATGAAGGCAAGGAGGCCCAGGGAGGATGTTCAAGGTCACATGGTGAATTATTGGTAAAAGCTGGGCTGGATTCCAGCTCTCCTTGGCTCTGCCACAGCCAAAGCCACAGGGATGGATGCAGCTCAGACCATGGAAGTGGGAGGGATGTTAAAGCCTTTTGAGTTCCTCTGGTTCTCATTCTCTCCACTGAACAATGAAGAAACTTCAACAATGAAGTTTACCAGCAAGCCTAGGCAGCTGGGCAGAAAGGAATGAGTCACCAGCAGAAGTCCTTCCGTTCTACCTTCTGAAGGCAGAGGGGGTTGTGGGCCCTGGAGCCGGCCAGGATGGCTGAAGGAGTGTGGGGTGGGACACCCTGTCCACCAGAGCCCTGAGCCCCTCCAGGCGGGCTTGCACTGTGGGCCTGCTGTTTGGAAAAGGCATTGTTCTTTTGCTGCTGACGAAGCCCCAGTCCACGTGCAGGACTTGGCTGGAAAAATGCAGCTGCCCTGGGTGACTGGGTCATGCATTTCCCACCGTCCTTCCCCTCCTACCGGGGTCCCCATCTTGGCATGCCCCCAGTGCCCTACTGGGTGGAGGGAAATAGCAATGATTGTTTAGAGTCTGCAGCACCCCCAGCACAATTCATGCCTTATCTCAATGCAGGATGATCTTTGCAACTATCCTATGAGGTGAGCTGTTATCTCCATTTCACAGATGAGTAACAGGCTCATGGGAGTTGTGTGAAGTGCCTAGGGCCGTAGAGTAGGAAGTGGCAGAGGAGAGTCCAAACCCAGACTTGGCTAACAGGGAAGTCTGGGCTCTCTCCTCACATTGCCCCTCAGACTCCTGCCAGCCAGCCCCCACCTCCCAATTGGCCTAGAACATGGGTTGCCAGCCACAGTCACCCCCTCCCCTTTCCACGTCCCCTCATCCTCTTGGTGATGGCTGTTCAGTACTCATGATGCCTTCTGGCCCCAAGTCTTAGGTCCACACCCAGAATGGTTTCTCTGCCATGTGGCTCTGCGCCAGACTTCTGGCCCATTGGCCAGAAGATGCCATGAAGATGCCCAACCCTTGTATTGCCTTGTGGGCCCCACAAGCCACTGGAATGTCTCAGAAATCCTACCCTTCAGGCCAGCATCCAAACTGCCTCTCTAGACGGCCACTCTCATTGCAAGCAACAGGAAAATCCTTTCAGATCGTGTCCTGATTTTCAGTGTGGAAAACAGATGGCCACCATTACAAGGCTCACCATACATCCTCCTATTTTCTTTCTCCACTCTCATTCCATTCTCTCTCTCTGTCTAATATTGTTCTGTGGCTACAAGCACAGACAGAACCCGAGCTCAAATTTTGGTTCTTCCATTTCACAGTGGTCTGACCTTGGACTCCTCACTTAGGCCTCGGTTTCCTCCTCCTTAACTGGAATGATAATTGTACCTGCATCTTTGCCTTGTTTTTTGAGACAGAGTCTTACTATGTTGCTTTGGGTAGAGTGCCGTGGTGTCATAGCTCACAGCAAGCTCAAACTCTTGGGCTCAAGCAATCCTCTTGCCTCAGCCTCCCAAGTAGCTGGGACTACAGGTACTCATTACAACACCAGGCTTCTTTTTCTATTTTTAGTAGAGATAGGGTCTTGCTCTTGCTCAGGCTGGTCTTGAACTCCTGACCTCAAGCAGTCTACCTGCCTCAGCCTCCCAGAGTGCAGGATTACAGTTTTGCGCCACTGTAGCACCCAGCCATCATTGCCTTTTGATGAGGATTAAAGAGGGTTAATAAATCAGGATCTCCGTCTGCTCAGAGAGTTCTTCCCAACCTTTCTTCTTAAAATTACAAACCCATGGGGCAGCTCCTATAGCTCAGTGGGTAGGGAACCAGCCACATATACCCAGGCTGGCCGATTGAGCCAGGCCCCAGCCAGCAAGCAACAAAAAAAATAGCTGGGGGGGTGGCACCTATGGCTCAGTGGCTCAGTGAGTAGGGCGCCGGCCCCATATACTGAGGGTGGTAGGTTCAAACCCGGCTGTGGCCAAACTGCAACAAAAAAAAATAGCCAGGCGGGCTTGGCGCCTGTGGCTCAACAGGCTAAGGTGCCAGCCACGTACACCTGAGGTGGCGGGTTCGAATCCAGCCCAGGCCCGCCAAACAACCATAACGGCTGCAACCAGAAAATGGCCAGGTGTCGTGGCGGGCACCTGTGGTCCCAGCTACTTGGGAGGCGAAGGCAAGATACTCGCTTGAGCCCAGGAATTGGAGGTTGCTGTGAGCTGTGACACCATGGCACTCTATCCAGGGTGACAGCTTGAGGCTCTGTCTCAAAAAAAAAAAAAAAAAAAAAAAAATAGCCAGGCGATGTGGCGGGTGCCTGTAGTCTCAG
>CAUYRH010159992.1:0-47065 GCA_963574655.1 Perodicticus potto
GGGCGCCTGTAGTCCCAGCTACTTGGGAGGTGGAGGCAAGAGACTCGCTTGAGCCCAGGAATTGGAGGTTGCTGTGAGCTGTGATGCCACAGCTCTCTACCCAGGGTGACAGCTTGAGGCTCTGTCTCAAAAAAAAAAAAATACTCAGTTACCACTGTAAGAATGTGAGCCATTTGTAAACAGCAAAAACCTAAGAATAATATTTCACCATCACAGCAACATTCAGCTGCTCCACACCCCACATAAATACACGCCACACCTATTCCAGCCTTCACCCTCTCATGCCCCCCTGCACAGCAGCTAGCTGCCAGCCGCAGAAACTGGCTCAGGCTAACTTAAGTAAAAGGAAAGTTGTTGGAAGGCTGCCAGTCAGCACTTAAATTGCACAGAATGGCTAAAGAAATGGTCAGGGCTTGGAAATGGTCAGGAACAATGCTGCATAGAAGGAAGAAAGGCTTCAGGACTGAGCTGGGGACCAGGCCAAGGCCAACATGCACTCTGAGCCCCAGAGGGCACCCACTCTCCACTGTCCCTGCATCTCTGCATCACTCCCTGGAGATCTGCAGTCCCAAGCTGGAGGGTCCTGTTCCTCACTCTGGTTGTTAAGGGTCAGAGAGCAGAAGGCTCCTTCAGTCTCAGACTCTGAGTGTGGCAAGGAGGACCCACTCCTCCCTCGCTCCCCCAACCTCCTTCTCCCCTGCCCCACAGGACTCACATAGTAAGAGGAGGCGTGGAATCTACTAAGTAGGTGTGATCTGGGACAGTCAAAAAGACATTTGAGTTGGAGTGGCTCATGCCTGTAATCCTAGCACTCTGGAAGGCTGAGGTGGGAGGATCCCTTGAGCTCAGGGGTTCAAGACCAGCCTGAGCAACAGTGAGACCCCCATCTCTACTAAAAACAGAAAAATTAGCCAGGTGCCACTGCACTCCACTCAGGGTGTCAGAGTAAGACTCTGTTCCCCGCCCCACCAAAGAAAAAATACATTTGGTTGGCTAATCTCAAAATTCACACAATTTATTCAGTGTCTATCTTTAAATGTACAAATACTTCTACAATGAAAAGAATGAGTCCAATTATGAGAGTAGCCCTAAGAATAGTAACTTCCTGGAGACCCAAGTGTGGTGGTACACACCTGTAGTCCCAGAACTCAGGAGGCTGAGGAGCAAGATTGCCTGTGCCCAGGAGTTTAAGGCTGCAGTGAGCTACCATGTTACCACTGCACTCTTCTCTGGGCAACAAAGAGAAACCCATCTCTAAAAACAGCATCTTTGATTAAGGACAAGAGATTATCTCTATGGAAAAACAAAAAGATGATAATTCTACTTCCATGAAACAGTATTATTGAGAGATTTCGCAAAAACAAGCTGTCAAAAGCATACTTCAAAGGCACCTTGGAATTTCAAGTTAAACAAATTTAATGTTAATTGTATGTTTGGCTGCATGTTAGATCTGAGTGAAATTTATGACATAATAAAGTTTCATTTTTAATGTAACATAGGTATATTTTATAGTACATTAGAGCCCATTTTATAATCCACATACACAGTACATTTATGCCTATTTTATGACCTCAAACACAATTTTACGACTTGTATGATTATAAGGGTTTATAGATGTTGTGGTTTTACATGTATTTTATATTCGTAGTCTGGTCCGTGATTTCTTTAAAACAAAAGTGTAACCTCTAAAGCATTTAAGAGTGACCCTGCCTATGCAGTAATCTGCTCTGCAGTGTATTCTCCAGGGACACAGAACAAAAACTGAGACCTGGCCATCTGCCACCAATACTTCTGTATAAAATTTGATTTATTAGCATAATAAAATGATTAGATTATTTTGGCTGGTTTTCCTTGAACTTAGAACTTTACATCTGGGGTTGGTGTCATGAGGGGACATTGCCAGGCAAAGGCCAACGTGAAATCCTTCATCACAGTCAGCTTTGATGTTAGCTCAGGTGAGGGCTGGAGCCTCAGGTTTGCACTCACCTCTTCTTGTTCACATCCCTTATATCTCTGCCTATATTGATCAACAGAAATGTCCATCCTAGCCCCAACACATTAATAGTACATGTTATTTTGGAAAATGCAAACTGTGAAAAATTACATACATGGGCGTGGAAACATTATTTCTGCCCTTGACAAGGTATCCTGGTCCTGATAGGTTAGATATTCCAAAACTCAGTTCTGTTACCCGGAGCCTTCTCTGCTTCACAGGTTCGTTTACTCCCAGAACCTCATGTTGCTCTTGCCACTTCCTCCCAGGAATCAAGACCTGCTTCTGAACTGGAGCCCCACGGCTGGGATTGTGCCACCCTAAGATCTCGAGATCACTTCCATAAATAGCATCTGCACATCCAGCTGTCCAGACAACTGAACGCAGGAACTTCCCCACACAAACCGGGCACTCCTGGAGGGGTCTGTCCCCGCCTGCCCATGCCTGAAATGTGGGCATCCTTGCTGCTCCTTGTCCCTTCTGCCCAGATCCAGCACCATGGCCTGGTGACTTTTTTTTTTAATAGCAGCAAAATATACATTACATAAAACTTACCCTCTTAAAGAATTTTATCTTTGCAAGATTTCTTGAATCCATTTCTTTTTTCCACATGCAACAGAAATGACACCAGACCAGGCCACAAGCATCTCTTGTCTAGACTATCATAGTTTCCCTCTGATATCCCATATCCAGCTCTTTTTTCCCTCTGTTTTATTTATTTATTTTATTTTAATTTTTGAGGCCGTTGCCCTGAGTAGAGTGTCATGGCGTCATAGCTCATAGCAATCTCCAAGTCATGGGTTCAAGGGATCCTCTTGCCCCAGCCTCCCAAGTAGCTAGATCTACTGGCACCTGCCACAACACCCGTTAGTTTTTCTATTTTTAGTAGAGACTGGGTTTCTCTCTTGCTCAGACTGGTTGTGAACTCCTGAGCTCAAGTGATCTATGGGGATTGGCTTCCCACAGTGCTAGGATTACAGGTGTGAGCCACAGTGCCCAGCCCTTTTTCACTTCTAATCCATGATTCACACATCAGCCAGAATGATTTTTCAAAATGCATACATGATACTTCGTGATGCATACACACATAAGTGCATATACACACACACAGCTCTCCAATCCAAAAAATTTAATATAGTCTTTAAAAAGCTCCACATGATCTAGCACCACCTACATTGAGGCCATCACCTGGGGCTCAGTTCTCTAGCCAGGACTTTAAAGGTCCTGGCTTCTGCTTCTGCAACGGGTTTTCTCCTGCTCTTCCAGCCACCTGCCACTCTCTGCTTTACTCAGCTAAGCCTGACATTCTTCAGAGCTTTGTGAAAACATTGCTCCCTCAGGGAAGTCTCCCCTGTGCCCTCCAGACCACCATAGATCTACTGTCCTACCACTGTGTGTCAAGGGTTGGTTTCCCAGAAACAAACTTAAAAAGAGAAGAAGTTCTGGAACATGCTATAAAAGGGATGAATCTTTTGCCAAATGAATCTTCATGCCAAATGAATTAAGCCAATCAGAAAAGAGGAAATATTGTGTGATGCCACTTATATGAGAAATTTATAATACAAAAACTCATAGAGACAGAACAAAGATTTGAGGTCACCAGGGGCTGAGGGAGGGCAGGTGAGGGGTTATTGCTTAAAAGGTACCGTTTCTGTTGGGACTGATGAAAAAACTTTGTGGGGTGGCACCTGTAGCTCAAAGGAGTAGGGCGCTGGCCCCATATGCTGGAGGTGGCGGGTTCAAACCCAGCTCCGGCCAAAAATGCAAAAAAAAACAAGATAGAAAGAAAGAAAAAACTTTGGAAATAGATAGTGATGATGGTCACACAATACTATCCATGTAACTAATGCCACTAAATTGTACGCTTTCAAATGGCTGAAAAATATTTGCCACAATTTTTTTAAAAAGACAGAGTTGTGTGAGAGAATACAGGGAAAGTGAAGCAGCTTCTTGATCCCTGATCTTTAACAGTGAAAATCTAAAGATCAATTTGGTTCCTGCCTATATCACCCGCAGCTTTTTCCTCTTGCATTAGAAGGTGAGACCTTTCGTATGAAAGGGTGAGTGATTATATATTGCTTTCGTAATAGTACTGAGTACACCAGATACTTTTTCTTCCATTCTTCAGATACTTACAAATGATAAAACACAATTATAGCCCAGAACTATAGAAGAGGAGAATGAGGGGAGGGGAGGGGGGAGGCCAGGTGGAGGGACGGTAATTGGTGGGACCTCACCTATTATACATAATGCAAAGGGTACATGTCAAATCTATTGAGAGTAGAGTATAAATGTCTTAACACAACAATTAAGTAAGTGAGATGAAAGCTATGTGAACCAGTTTGATGTAAGCATTCCAAATTGCATATAAAATCAGCACATTGTACCTCATAAATGCATTAATGTGTACAGTTATGATTTAATTAATTAATTAAATAAATAAATAAAAATAAAGAAATTTTTAAAAAAGTAAAAAAGAAAAAGAAGGTGAGACCTGAGTGAGAATATGGGAAGGGGAGCCACTTTCAGACATTCGTCAGCTGGGAGAATCTGCTGGCCAGCTCCACCAAGTTGTCACCATCTTTTAGCTATTTGTAGGACGAGAAAAGCCCTGTGTGCTTCAACTAGTGCTTTCTTTTAAGTGTTCTTTTATTAGGCAGTAGTCCATTAAATTAGATTTAATTAAAGTTGATTTGATTGATGAACTAAGGTCTCATAGTCTCTCCAAAGATAACACAGGCTTGTGTCATTGATCCAAGAAAACCTCACGTTTTGGCAACCATGGGGCAAAATGATTTATTTCCTCAGTAAAACCAGGCAATACTATTGATCTAAAGAAACATCCCTTCAGTCATTCCTATGTAGTAGAGGTTCTTAACTGTTATTAAATCAGCTGTTCACTGGCTGACACATCACAAATTGAAAGTACACACACAAATCACACGACTGAACTTGAAAAGCCAAACCTGTTTTTTATTATATTGCGGAAACTAGAAATGGGATTTCAATCTACTGAAGTTATCCCGTGGAAATAACAAAATGCAAAACACATCCTCCCTTTAAAAATAATAAATGGCATAAATCATGTTGACAGATGACCATTACATTGTAGCATTCCTGTGAGTTTTACAGTAATAAGAAGCCAAATTAGATTAATAACTGTGCATTCTCCTAAACAGTTCAAGGAAATTAATTTACCTCTCCACATGTCAGAGAAAAATGCTTTGAAAATATTAACTACCTGATTCTTATCACCGAAAAACATTTCCTTTATACCTATATGCACATGGGGCTTTGCTAAGCACTTTCTAAGCAATTCAAACTGATAGATTATATAATCTAAAAATGCAGTCTTCCTATTAAAAAGACAACCTGGAACTTGTTTATTTAAGTGCTAGGCAGCACTGGCTTTCTTTTTTTTTTTAAGTTGGATTATTTCTGGTTATAAAAATGTGGGGAGGTCTTATTTTATACAAAGGAAATCTTACCAGACCTTGTATAATTTGAACTTGCATAATTCAAGAATGATTTTCTCAAGGGAACAAATATAAAATAAGACAGATGTATTCTCGGAGCACATTTACAAGTTGTAACATATTTTTGCTTTAAAGCTGGTTTTCCTATTCCCAGCATTACCTCTGATATTTCACAGAGCACTGTCTGCCATATTAACTACACCATGTTTCATCGTCACTGTTTTCCCTTCTTCTTGGCACCATACCATGCATGACTTTCCTTCGAAAGTTACTGATTTGAGGGCACATTTTTCAGTGGACACTTACATCCCTATTTTGTGAACAGTTGAATGACTGTTACAGGTTGTAAATATATTTGGCATAATAATAAATGTGCGTGCTAAAATAATAGTATGACAGTAATAAAACTCATTTGCCAGAGCCCTACTGTGTGCAAATAATAATTTAGAGGATCCTGCAGAGTTGAGTTAGTATTTCTGTGTACCAGTTAAAGTAACCAGACATACTATGAAAGAATAAAATATATTCACATTCACTCCACCTATCAGCTTTAAAATTTTATGATTCTTGACAATGTTTTTAATTTAGTAGATTAACATCATTTTTATCTTTGTACACAAAGTAAGATTTTGTGGATATATTTACAGTGATGTTTTCAAGTTCACATACTCCACACTTGCATAAATTGAGATTATTTTCACTACCATCCCAGCTATGCCCTCCTCTGGTTGGACTCAACCAGCCATCAACTAACCCCAACATGGATCCACTTTCCTTTCACTTACCATTTATGTAGAAAATGCAGTAGGTCAAGATTGGCACCTGTAGTAGGTATAGTTGGTTGTATCTGCTTGTATTTTCATCCCCATTTTTGTTCCTAATGAACAAAATCTTAATTTTATTTAGTTACCCACCCTCTTTCAACATGACATAGAGGAAGGTGACCCTAATGCTAGCTCCAGGATGAGACCTGGAGATGTCTCAATCTCAATCATGATTATCCCAGTCTCTTTGCCAATTTAAGACTGGGTAGGTATATGGTGCACTCTTGTCTGTTGACATAAATGTGAAATCTTCTTGGGGACAGGGATAGGGAGGGGTCTATGGGGAAAGTTTCCTCACTCCTTAGACACAATAGAAATTTGGAAGAGAATGGTCTTTCTTCTTCTCTGTATAGTGATGGCTGAATATGATGCCTAGAACAACTACAGCCCATCTTGATGCCAACATGAGGATGAAACTCTTCTTTTTTTTTTTTAACTTCCAGAGTCTTTTACTGATCACCAGATCATTACCAGATATCAGATACAGATAGCATTTGCAAAAAACAAAAGTCTGTGCTCAGAGTTCAGTTTCCACATAAAATAACCTGATGGCTTTTTCTCTGCCTCTTTCCATCGCAGTCCTCTCTCCGCTTAGTAGGTCCATAATCACAGGTGAGGACCACTTTCTTGGTAACCTTACAGCACAACCCCAGAAACAAACTGGCCTCGTCAGTATCTGATACTGCCAGGAACTTGGGGGCACCCTGGGTGTCCTGAAACTGTTCAGTCTCATCACTGACATGACCCCTGGTGGCCTCACTTCCTGGAAAAATCAACATGGAATCTTGGAATCTTCATCTGGCACACCTGAGAAATGGCAGATACAGAGAAATTGTGTTTCCCTAAAATGTTGCATATCAGTTACAGCAAAGAGAACAGTGATCATCAAGAAAAACTATCACTCAGGCTTCTTTTTGACCACAGCACCCGTGTGGAAGCAGCTGCAGCTTCACTAAGAACCAGAGGATGAAACTCTTCTTCAAAAGACCACCAGGATCACTAAATAGTACAAAGAAGAGCTCTATTGGCTGTGTCAGTTTATAAACCAGGAAGAGACTGTCTCTGGTGTGGACCAAAGGAGCTCCCTCTTAGAAGAGGGAAAGAGAAGGACAAGTTGGGTGGATTTTATATCTCACTGGCCCATGTTACACAATAGACTTACACATATTCATCATATGTATAGGGGAAAGCTATACATATTTATTTGGGGAGGTAAACAAATGTGCAATGAGTAAACATATATGTTAGAAATATCCCATATTCACTTTGGGGTGGGGTTTTAGCATTAAAATTAAGTGAAATTTTGGTCTTTACATCAAATGTGAACTATAAGACAGAAAGACACTTTGTTCACAGCCTCCACTAGCTGGCAGATAGCAGATTAGGCCTACAGTTACTTAACAGGAATGACTGTCCAATTGGAGTTGGAGTAGTTTGGGTTGTAAATCAGAGTAGAGAAGGTTCAGATAATTTCCCTGATAGTTCCTATTGTTAATGAGTTTACAGCAAGTGTTGTTTTTCTAGTAACCTGTGTGAATTTGGGAAATTGCTCTGTAAACCAGGCCCTGGGCCTTGAACTCTCAACCCATGGGTAACTTTCTTCCTTAACCTTAGGGAGCAGAGACAAGAGTATCACAGAGATGAAGAACCTGAAGCCTCCCTCCCCACATCTAGAACCCTTGTAGTGCAAGATCATTGGTCTAATATTAAGCTAGTGTAAGTTTTCTCCTCCTTCAGCTTCTAATCTAATAGACATAGGTCATCCTTCTGTCTTCATTAGTTGACATTCCTGGAATTGAATAATTGTCCCCTCAGTTTCTTAGAAGAGAGCTGTATAGTATTGGAGTACAGAAAATGATTCCCAATGGACATGCTGAGTGCTTTTGATAATTGTAAAGACCTCAGAATCAGAGTTCCTCTCCCTACCAAGTGCAAGGAAGGACTCTCTCTGGAATTTCCTTACCTATCCAAGAAAGCTTCTTACCAAAAACACAATTGCCTTCTACCCTCTCCCTGAAATCTCACAATATATTTTAGAAATGAAGATGGAAAAATGTAGCCACAACTGGATGGACTTCTTCACAAGAGAATGTCTGCCTCTCACTCAAATTCCAGATTTACAAGTTAATTTTGTCTCCCTGGTCCTTTCATTCTCCCTAATAATCATTTAATGCCCTGTAAAAGAATTGTCTACATTTCCCATCACCTCCTACACCCATATAAAGCTTTTGTGCCCCACTGGGGACCTTATATGCCTTTTTCCCTATTACTCTGCCTTTTGTCATTTGTTTTTCAGTGAACCTTTAGACAGCAAAGGGGAAGTTTTCCCTTTATCTCTACAGTAGACACAAAGCTTAGAGTATGGACCATCCTAAAATCTCAATGATATGTTGTAGAATATAACCTCTTGGGAATAAAACCAAGAAGTAAAATATTAAAATGAACATTAGGGTAAGAATGAATTAAAAAGAAAAACTCCAAACTGAAATATATGTATAAGGCAGGAAACAGCAGACTTAACCAAGCATGAAAGAAAATCTGTCTAGAATAAACGTGGGAAACCCAGAGAATCCAGGAGAAGAGAAATCCAACAAAGCTATTCTTCTTTCTATCCTCCAATCTTCTTTATTAGGAATTAATTTTCAAAAGAAGTGATTCTAGTTCATCACACCACCCAACTTTGATCTTGCCCCTTGTCCTTGGTCTCAGATCTCTCTACTTTTCTATAGCAAGATGAGTCTTTCAGGTGATTAATTTGGAATTGAAACAACGCGTGTAGTCAGTTCTGGAGAAGTTTCATTGTAAACAATACCAGAAAGATGAAGTGGGTGTTGGAGGGTATATGGAGTTAAAGAAGCATTTATCAAAATGGAAGACAATAGAATATAGTTGAGTCTTTATGGGAATTTATCTAGTAAAGAGGGAGAGCAAAGATATTTTTGCAGGGATCACAAGTCACTCATCCTCATGGAAATAACATAAGGAAAGATGTCCAGCAGCCTCTCTCTGTGTCTCCACCTTGTGAGAAAGGCTGGAAGGGAAGCTAATTCCCCATGCCCTCTCTATGCATAACCAATCTGTCCTTCCACCATTGGAGGAAGGGTTTTGAATCCCTTCTCTTCTACGTGACCCCAAGCAATGCCTTCCTAATCTCAAACTAATGAAGCAAGCTTTTCTTTTTCCTTAAATTTTCCTAATGGCACTATAGGTGAGTACTGGGCAGGAATCCATTTGTTCTAGCTCTGAGATTCTGGGGCCTTATGCACATGCTTGCTTCCTCTTTCCCCTGAGAGGTACTACTGGGAATGGATAAGGAAAAGAGCAAAGGAATACATGGGGCTAAGAATAGTGTTATTGAGCTGGATGCTGACCCCTCATTACCCTACCAAAGAAAAACTAGAGCATATTAGGTATATGGTGCTTTATCTCCTATATGCATGGCCCTAAGGAACTAGGTCCTAGTAGCTTCAGAGTATGGAAACCAAAAGGGAAAGAGCATCCAGAGGGTTGCTTTCCCAGGGAAGAAATTGGGAAAGAGGTATTGCATTAAAGTTCATGGTAGCCAAAGAACAGATCCAGAAGATGGAAGAGACTCATTGTCATCTAGGAAGGAGGACATTATCTCATATTATCCCTACAAGGCAGGAACTGCAGGGCTCATGCTGTCCAGAGAAAACTCTCAGAGAATTGAGATCACTCAAAATCCATGCTCATTTCCAGCACCTTCCTCCTCTCATATCACTAAAAAGAAATATGAATTTGGGGTAGAGAAATTCATCTGTGTTTTAGTCCTAGCTCTGTCACTGCTGCCCAAATGAAGGGGGTTAAGTCCCTCCCCCTGAACCCACACTTCAATATCTGTAAGTGATGCCACTAACTCCCACATGTCTTATCTCATGAGTGGTTGTAAATAGCAAATGAACTTTTACAGTTATTCTCAACAAAAGGAAGCATACCAATATAGGCTTCTGGATTTGAAAAAAAGTATATATATACACATATATATATATTACCTTTTTTTAAAACTAGAAAAGCAAAATTGAAGTTACCACTGCAACTGGAAATGTATGAGCTTATTTTAAAATAAACTTATAGAAAATGTAAGAAATTCTGAAGAGCATGAATACAAAGGCAAGTAATCCATTATTCTGCTAAGAAATAGCCTTTCTAAAATTATAATGTATTTTCCTCTCCCTTTTTCTGTGTTTTTAGTTTTTTTTTCATTACTAATACCACATACATCATTTTTATCCTACTTACTAAACACTTATTCCTGAGTTTTTTACATACCATCACATGATATCATTCCAAAAAGCAATTACAATGGCTGCTTTCCAGCCCAGTGTTTGGATGTCCTCCTCTGTTGCTGAGTATTTAGACAGTTCCTAGAACATCAAAGTTTTAAATGCATTCTCCAAGCATGGAAAATATTCAGAATTTTTCTACTTTCCAAAAATTACATTTTTATTTTAAAACCAATTTTAGTTAAGTCATTTGTTACCGGTTAACATTCTATCATTGCACTCTTGAATAGCCTACAATTGGGGGGGCCAAGAGGATCCAACAATAACAAAATAACATCTCTGTTCTCTTGAGACTTACGTTCTAAAGATTTGGCAGGGTAGAGGCAAAAGAGGGGAAGAGAAACAAATACAAGCAAATGTATGAAAATCAGGTGGTGAGAAGTGCTCTGGAAAAAAATTATAAAGTATGTAACGCAAGATGTCAAAGTGACATTTGGGTAGAAACCTGAGGAAAATGAAGGAATTTCTGGCCACAAATATGTAAGAGCAAAGTGTTATAGATACAGAGAACACCAGACGCAAAGGCCTTGAGAAAGACCTTGGCTTAGAACTTTGAAGGGACGGCAAGAAGGCTAGGATAGCACAAGCCTCGTATTGCAGCTAATGAGAAGGGTCATGGATGATGCCACAGAGAGCATGGAGGCGGGGCAAAGCTTGTGCAAGGTGCTATGAGTTGTTATTATATAAGGATTTGGGGGTTTACTTTGAATATAAGGGAAGCCTCAGAAAGATTTTGAGCAGATAGAGACATAATCAGACTTAAGATTTTGAAGGTAGAACTCTCGCTACTGTGTTGAAATCTGATGGTGAAAGGACAGCGCAGGAGCAGGAACGACTATTGCAAAAACCCAGGGCACAGACCACGGTGGCTTGGACCAGGGTGGTAGTGGCAGAGATGGTGAGGGACTGTAAGTATTCTGGAGGAAACAGACACAATTTGCTAGTGCTTGCACGTGGAGGAGAGCAATTAGAAGAAACTAAAGAAGTTTTTTGCCTGACAGCTGAAAGAATAGATTGCGTTTTTCAAGATGAGGACAACTTTTGGAGGAACAGGCCAGAGAGAGGGTGAGAGGTAAGAATCAGGAGTCCAGTTTTAGACACATCTGTTTTGGAATATCTGTTAAGCTCTGTCTCAGCTAGCTCTTGCTGAGTCACAAACCACTATGTAAATTAATAACATCCAGGACACAAAAAATACAATGCATGAAAGAAAAACTTGAATGTTCTTCAGAAGTCAAAATGACAACCCACAGAATAGGAGGTGAAAAATCACAATATACGCTTACTTATTAAAAAGGTGTATCTAAAATCTCTTGAAATAACCTCTCACAACTCAAGAATATGAAGATGATTTTTTTATTTTTGAGACAGTGTCTCACTCTATTACCCTGAGTAGAGTGCCGTAGCATCATATCTCACAGCAACCTCAAACTGTTGGGCTCAAGAGATCCTCTTGCCTCAGCCTCCTGAGTAGCTGGGACTACAGGTGCCTATCACAACTCCTGGCTAGTTTTTCTATTTTTCTTTTTAGTAGAGATGGTTCTTGCTCTTTCTCTTGCTCAAGCTGGTCTCAAACTTTTGAGCTCAAGCAGCCCACCCACCTCTGCCTTCCAGAGTGCTGGAATTATAGGCGTGAGCCACTGGGCCTGGCCATGAAGACAATTTTAAAAGTGGCAGATGATTTGAAAAGACCATCACCAAAGGAGGATAAATAAATGGCCGATAAGCACATGAAAAGATTTGACATCATTAGTCATCAGGGAAATGAAGTGAAAACCACAGTGAGGTATCCTTACCTACCCATTAGGACAGTTAAAATTTGAAAGACTGACATTGCCACGTGTTTGAGATCACCAATGTTTACTCTGTCAAAACTCATTGAATTGTACCCTTTAAATGTATGCAATTTATCCACACAAATTAAACCTAAAATTATTTTTTTTTTTGGCCGGGTGCAGTGGCTCATGCCTATAATCCTAGCACTCTGGGAGGCCGAGACAGGTGGATTGCTTGAGCCCAGGAGTTCAAGACCAGCCTGAGCAAAAGTGAGACCCCCGTCTCCACTAAAAATAGAAAAACTGAGGCAAGAGGATCTCTTGAACCTGAGTTGGAGGTTGCTGTGAGCTATGACACCACGGCAGTCTACCCAGGGCAACAGCTTAAGACTCTCTCTCAAAAAAAAAAACCCCAAAAACATACAATTGATTTTTTTAAATTGATGGCTTAAAGCTATAATTGTTAATTACAGCGCATGAATCTGGTGGGCCAATGAGGGTCAGCTGCTTTAGGTGTGGCTCAACTAATCTCAGCTGGATTCCTCCATGTGCCTGCAGTGGGCTGGGCTGCTCTAACCTGACTTGACTGGGGCCCCTTAGTTAAGAAACTTCTCTAAGCTTCCCTCTAGCCTGGCCTTGTACTTCTCGTGGCAGTAGCAGCACAGGAGGCCACACGGGAAAATGCACAAGCACTCTTGAGCACTAGGCATGGGACTGGCCCACTGAAGGGGTTCAGGACATGCTGCCACAAAATATGGCACCTAGGTATTTGAAAAAACAGAACAAGCAAAAAGGTCACTTTCCTCTCACCCTTCCCCTCTGAAGTAGGTCCTGAAACCCGGGAAGATCACTCTGTAACCTTCTCCTGTCCTCTTCCGAAGCATGGCAAAAGACCCTCATTCAAGAGATACCCTTCCCATACCTGGAGAAAGGGAAGCCCTTACCTCTGAAGACACAGGAACACAAAGAATCTGAACAGACAAGCCTTACTCAGTTCCCCCCAGGGTATGACGGTTAGATCATATTCCACCATCCTCTAATCATATTTCTCCACGATGGTCCACATTCCATCAAACATGAGCATAAAAATTACACGTTTGCCTGTTTCTTTGGGTGTTTATTACCTTTTAAAGCTCTCATGTCACATAAAATTTTAAATTTGTATAATTTTCTCTTGCTGATCTGTCTTTTTTTATAGAGACCTCAGCCATGAGCACAGCGATAGGTAAGGAAAAGGTAATTTCATTTCCCCGTATTACCATGAATTCTGCCTCATCCTGTCGGCCAACCAAGTGACATGACTAAGCCAGAATTTGACAGCGGTGGCAGGAAGATTAGACCCTGCCTCTCTAGTGAGAAGGAATGTAGAGTCACATGGCAAAGACTGTGAACACAGTGCCATCTGCACCTGTATCCAAGGGGAGGTATCACATAGGCAGCTGGAAATGCACTTCCAGGCTGCAGATATAAATGACGGTTGTCAGAATAGGAGGGTATTGGAGGCTACATGACTAGACCAGTCGCCCAGAGAATGAATGGCAATAGAGATGAGAAGGAAGTCAGGTTGGGGAGATGAAGAAGGACCAACACTGAATGAGTTCTGGAGAAGTAGAAGAGTCGAGAGAGAGCAGTGTTCAAGGAGATGAGCTAAGCAAGTGATTTGCAAGGGAAGAGGAATGATCCACTGTGTCAATTACTGTTCCATAAAATAAACTGTCTGTAATTGCTGCCTGGCTGTTCTTGAATAGTCATTTCCTTGTTGGATATATCAGTGTGTTAGACAAGGATGTAGTTAGAATCTAAACGAGAAACCCTGCCCTGCCTCACATGCCCAGCCTGCCTGTGGACACATGAATGAACCAGCTTAGATCAGCCAAGCCCAGCCTGACTAGGTCTTTTGCTACATTCATCCCCTTATAGATACCAGGGTCTTTTCTAACATTAGAGAGATCTACAGCCCATTAATTTATGTAACAAGTATTTATAGGGGCCTGTTTTTGTCATAGACTGTTCTAAGCAATCAGGTGATAACAGAAAATAAGATAAGTAGGTTTCCAGCCATCACAGTTTACATTTTAGTGGAGGAAACAAACAAAAAGACATAACATGGATACATCTAAATTAGTAAGTTCAGATAGTGCTGAGTACAGAGCTGATGAGAAAGTGGGGTGATGATTGGGGGATGACTAGGGAAGAACTTTTCAATGCGTGGCCAGGGAAGGCTTCTCTGAGGAGGTGATAGTTGGCTTAAATCCAAATTTTTCAAATTAGACAAGTCCTCAGGGAATTTTATTAGAGCTTTTGTTTAGGGGGTGATGGGACAGGGTCTCACTTTGCCACCACAGCTAGTGTGCAATGGCATCATCATAGCCCACCGCAGCCTCTAATTACTGGGCTCAAGTGATCCTCCCTCCTCATCCTCCCTAGTAGCTGGGACTATAGGCACAGGCCACTGCACCCAGCTAATTTTTCTATTTTTTTTTTTTTTTATAGAGATGGTATCTCATTTTTGCTCAGGCTGATCTTGAACTCCTGGCCTCTAGTGAAACCTTCTCCTTCAGCCTCCCAAAGTGCTCGGATTACAGGCATGAGCCACCATGCCTGGCCTATTTAGCTTTTTAAGTCTCCACCACTGCTGAGCTGCAGCCTAGAATCCCAGCATGACCCCTCTTCTCCCTGCCCCCCACCCAGGCCCCCAGTCTGCTGAGAGGTATAAACAGAAAGTGGAGCAGGGACACCAAGAGACACATAGCAAGTGCCTGCTGGACCATGGGCCCACAAATCTTATGTCCTCTGGCCAAAGAAGAGCCTTTTAGAGAACTGGCCTAGTCAGAACTATTAAGAAACAGAAAGGTCTCCCGTGACTCAGCAACTGTGCTTTCTTTCTTTTATATATATATATTTTGTTTTTTTTAAGAGACAGTGTCTCACTTTGTCGCCCTCAGTAGAGTACCATAGCATCACAGCTCACAGCAACCTCCAGCTCTTGGGCTTAGGCAATTCTCCTGCTTCAGCCTCCCGAGTAGCTGGGACTACAGGCGCCCACCACAACGTCTGGCTATTTTTTTTATTATTTTTTTATTTTTTATTTTTTTTATTTTTTTGCAGTTTTCCCAGGGCTGGGTTCCCTCAGTATATAGGACCCACCACCCTCAGTATATAAGGCCAGCGCCCTACTCACTGACCCATGGGCACTGCCCAGCAACTGTGCTTTCTTTGTGACAGGAAGAAAAAAAGACATTAAACTCTGTAGAAAGGAAGGTCATGCTTGAGCCACAGGCCCTTTGACTGGTCATGACCTTCCCACATGGTGCTAACGGAGAAATGAGATGGAGTGCCAAGTGATGTATGTGCTATTCCTCCCTGAGGCCCCTTAGCAAACTCAGATGAAGACACTGGCTCAGAGGGACAAAAGAAGTTACCCAAGGTCACCGAATTAATAAGTGACAAAAAAGAGAATAGGAACCAAGGACTGGTAGTTTCCAAAGCCCATGTTCTTTTGACTAAATGACCCTGTCAGGCTGCCACACTGGACACGAGAAAATATAAACCATTAAAAGACACAGGGCAGAACCAATTCATTTGGAAAATTCTTCTAAGAGGAAAAAAAGAGGGAGAGAAATCAATAATGCCACGTTGTAGTTTCAGCAATGGGCAGGGAAAACAGCGCACAACAATTTACAGAAAAAGAAGGAATGTGTATTCCCTGGGGCCAGAAAGTTGTTAGACATTAATAGCAAGAAAATTGTCAGAAAGCTGACAGGAGGGGAGAGGAAATGTCCTTGCTTTCTCCCCTGCAAAATCCTTGATGGAGGAAATATAGGAGAGGACACAAGATTGAAAATCAAAGCAGATTTGGGATAGGAAAAAAAAAAACTCACACAAAAGGGAAAATATTGAAAGTTTGAAAGAGAGCAATATGAAATGAAAAAAAAAAAAAATCAAAGTAAAAGGAAAAATAAACTTAGCTGTCATAGGAAAAGCAGGATGGTTAATTAACAAGGGGGATAAAAATGACCTGCAGATAATATTTATCATCCTTCCCAGTTTTCCTATGGCTTTATTTGTGCCCATCTGTCAGCTTGATCTTTTCCAAGTGTCTACTGCCATATATAGGCCATTAATTTATCGAAAATGTTACTGGAACCAGATTGCTTCTGGCCTTCCTGTTGTCTTGTTTTTAAGTTTCTTTTAAAAAATTGTATTTATTTGTCTGTGTTTACATTTGGCAAGTAGAGAGGCACAGTCTTTCCAACCCACAATGAAAACATGGGAGACTTCATTCCGCAGCACACCCATCTACATCTGCAAACTGATTTTGCCAAATGTACTTGCACACACTTCCCTTTGCTTCTGGGCCAAGAAATCTAAACCTGACCCATTCTGTCAAGAACAAAGAAGGCAATTGTGATATTGTGTTTATTCGCCTTAGCAGAGAACACAGTGAGATGGATCGTTTTATTATGAACACAACCAGGTTAGATTTTCAAAATAATCCATTGCAAATAAGTACTTGATATATTCAGATTATACTCATTTTTATTTCAAAAACAGGGACAAAAAGCCTTCCAGTCCAGTCAGTCACAGGCTGGTCTGAGTCTGCTTTTAGCCAGGATCCACCAAAGCAAGATAATTGTTCCATATTGAATGCCACATGATGATTTTAATCAGCCATAGAGTGTAGAAGGAAGTCTGCAAAGCCCTGATTTAATTTCTTCTGTTTCCTCCAAAGAGCCGGCAGGCCACCCAGATCCTCCAGCTTGTCAAAGTCAGCTTCGGCCCAGAAGGGATTAATGAGCGGCGCTTCACGTCAAGGAATGCCACCTAGGCTAGTTAGCTACAAATCCATTTGAGCTGCCTATTATTTCTCCACCATTTCTCGGGAAGCCTGAGTGAGAGAGCTCCGCTCCTCCTGATGGGCACGAATCCCAGCCTCTTGACATCTCACGCTGAGCAACTTGTCACTGGAAAATCCCAGCTGCTCTCAACCTCCCAGCTTGCTTGCCAGCAGTCCGGCACACCGGTAGGGGGCAAGATGGGGCGAGAAAGAAGAACCAAGAGGCTTGTAGAGGTTCCTTTTGCCTGTGAATGAAACTAAAATCGTAAACACCCCCAACAGACTGAATGGACTTCTTCTTGGCCAAGGAGATCCCAGAGAAAGGAGGGGTTGCTGGCCATGAGAAGGGAGGTGAGACGTGGCTTGTCCTGCACCTGCCCTCCCTTTGGAAGTTACTCTTTGTAACAGTAAGATACTAAATCACTACCAGGCCTAACTCATACAAGACAAAGCTTAAACCATACCTGCAAGCCATTGATTTACTTAACAGACAACTTATGCAAATGTCCAGTGGCTTGTCTCTGATTTACAAACATCCTTAAGTTAAAACCTTCCAAGTTTTTAGACAAAGCTTCATTTCTTTAATCAATTACAAATCAAAGAATCTTTAACCCCATCTATAACCTATAAGCACCCCACCACTGTCAGGATCAGGATTTCCTGCCTCTTCAGGCCAAACCAATGTACACCTTCCATGTATTGATTTCTATTCCTTTTATGGGGGCTGGTCTCACTCAGTCACCCCGGGTAGAGTGTTAATAGCTCAATTGTCAAGTGTAATAGCTCAATTGTCAAGTTCTTGGGCTTGAGCAATCCTTTTGCCTCAGCCTCCCAAGTAGCTGGGACTACAGGTGCTCACCACCATGCCCAGCTAGTTTTTTTTCTATGTTTTTTAAAGTAGAGATGGGTTTTTGCTCTTGCTCAGGCTGGTCTCAAACTCATGAGCTCAAGCAATCCATCTGCTTGCTCCTAGAGTGCTAGGATTACAGGTGTGAGCCACTGTGCTCAGCTCTGATTTCTGATCTTTTATGTAATTTTCATCCCCATCAATGTATAAAATCAAAATGCAACCTGGCTTTGGTGGCCAAATTTCTCAGAATCTCCTGGAAACATGTACTTGGTCTCAAGTACCATTGGCCTTGGTCTCATACAGCTCAGAATATATCTCTTAATTATTTTACAAAGTTTTTTTTTTCTATTAACATGGCTGAAAACAAATACTTGAGAAAGAAAAAAATACTTTAAAGGCTAAAGGATGGGAGATTAAACAATTAGTTTCCACAAAATAATGTAGAACATAGGTGATAAAAAGGAGTGGAGTGGGGCAGCTTTGGAAAGAAACTAGTCTACAGTGCTATTCTGAATTAGCACATCTGTGGAGCCATGGTGGCCCTGGTGGTGGAAGCCTCCTTACCTGGATCAATTCCACTTTGCTCTAGAGGTTGTCTTTTCCTGCTTTAAACTCTGTGTGCTCTTGGCGGCTATCCACTAAGATCCTATTTCCTGTCTGGGACATCTTGGCTCATCTGCAGGGCAGAGATAACAGGTGTGCCAGGGAAGGGTGAACCCAGGGACCCAGCCACTTGCCCTTCCCTGGAAGGTTCTCTAGTGACTCATAGCTCCAGTATCCCAAAGAAAGTGACAAGATTTTCATGAGTTTATTAAATTGCATTCTTAAGGTTTACTCATGAGAACTATATAGTGTCAATGGAAAAAACACCAAACTCTATAAAATAATTTAAAGAGGCTTATTCGGAGCTGAATATGTGTGACTATGGCCTGGAAGTCTTGAGCAAATGGTCTCCCTGTGGCTGGGTTACATACAGTTCAGTTTTATAAATTTCAGGGAGATAGGAATTACATGTCAAGTCATAAATCAATACACGAAAGACAAGCATTATTTGGCCCCCAAAAGGCAGAACATCTCGAAGCAGGGATTACAGATTATAGGTGGGTTGAAGATTCTCTGATTTGTGATTGGTTAAAGAAATAAAGCTTTGTCTAAAGCTTGGATGGTTTAAGATAAGAAAGTCTCTTAATCACAGACAAACTACTGGACAGAGACTCAAGTGATCTATTAACTAAGTTGATGACCTGCAGGTATGATGTAAGCTTTCTCTCCTATAGTTTTAGGCCTGTTAATGAGTTACAAAGGAGACCTTCTCATGGCCAGCAACTTAGCTTTAGGGTATTTCTGGGGTCCTATTGGCCAAGAGGGGGTCCATTCAGTTAGCCAGGAGAGCTTCAGGTTTTATTTTAGTTCACAGCAGCTAAATAATAATAGACACTATTAAATAGTAGAACAATTTAACCCCCAAAAAACTCTATAACAGATTTAAGGCACATTGTAGGAGACCAAATAATGCCACTCCAAAATATGCATTTTTGGCATAAGAATTGTTTTGAGCTGATTAGTTTGAGAAACTACAGATACAAGAGAAGCTCTGAAAAGAGAATAGAAATTGCCCTTTTGTAAGTGATAGAAAATACCCTTATTTCTTTAAAAGGAATCTTGATTTGTAAAAGTGTCTCCTCTTTATACAAGAGAGAGAAGAATGGCTTTAAATCACTGAAGATTTATCAACGGAGAAGGCATGGTCAAATCTGCATAATACAGCTTACCACCCTTGCTTACCATTCTTTTCCTAAACACAGACCCCTTCCATAATTGGCCTTTCTTGAACCTTTCTTTGTTTCATTTAAAGATGCTATGAAAGCCTGAACTCAAAGCCATCTCTTTGACATTTATTCATGTTTTCCTGGGAAACTCCCAGGTATGTATACATGAAGTAGACATGTTAATAAGCTTCTGTTTTCTCTTGTTAATGTAATCTTTTGTTACCATCTCAGCTAAGAACTCAGAAATTGAGAGAAAATTATTTTTTCCTCCCCTACACTGCCTGGATGGATGTCTACAGCCAGCAAAGGCCTAATGTGGAATGTTAATGTGCCCATACTATTCCATGTTATTATGGCATCTAAAATTTACATGCAAAAGTGATGGTCTCAGCAGTCAGCTCTTTTTGCAGCCTTATTCGATCTCAGGCCTCCTTTTCCTCTGAGGCGCTGATAAAGGCCAGCGCTCAGCCTGGAAATGTAATGTCAGCTCATGATCTATCCCAGCAAGCATGGCTGTGCTTTCAGAGCACACCAGTGGGAGCACTTACTTGTATTTCCAAGAAACTATGTTTGTCTGAAAACAATCCACATTTCTTTTCTCATTTCAAAACAATAAAACCAAAGTCAGAGTGGAGAAGTGACTGCTAGCTTTCAGTCTGCACCACCCACTTGACTTTGCTACATGCAACACTCAGACATGACCATGATAAGCACTTTTTCAGTTTTGTAGGAGGCACAGTTGTTTACCAGTCATAACTTTAATGAGAGAGAGGGACAGACTCTGTATATCAGAGATAGAAACATCCAATCACTGATCTGGTCACTCTCACTACTTCAAGTCAAGGCTGTATCTAAACTTACTCCATAGTTTGCTAGCACAAAGTGTTCGTAGTACCCAGTACCCACTGAAATATTAGAAGGCTACCTAGTTTGAACTAATCATCTCATGTTCTAGTACCTAAGTCTCTTTTTTGAACATACTAGTCATCTATTAATAACAGAGTAAGCTGAATCAGATTTCCCTAAGTCCAACTTAAATAACTTAAATAAAGCAGAATGTAAATGAGCTATGTACTCAGATTTGATGCCATGTTGATAAAATAACCAACTATAAACCTTCAGGAAAACAATTAAAAATAAGGATGAATATCCATTTCCCAAAAAAGATTCATGGTGTCCTTGATAATAGTCTTGAAAGATTAAGAGCACACATCAAATCTCAAGATTCACCTATCTTCAATAATTCAGTTTAGTAAACCTATATCAATCATCTACCATGTACAGGTGACTGTGCTTGTCATTTAAGAGGACATAAAGATGAATAAGGCATGGTACCTGCACCAGAAGAACTCACTCATTTCTTATCCATTAAGGTACTGGCACCTTTTTAGTACCTAGTTTTATTTTCCGTTCCCAACAAGACTGAATTGGACAAAATCAAACCATGTTCAGCCTTTTGAGGCATGAATTGAATCCTGTAGCCAAAACCCCAATATCAAAATAAAGGAGGAGGAAGGAATACATTAAGACTTTTTCCTAGAAAATTAATTTGTATTGATTGGAATGTCCTTTCCGAAGACACTCCCCCCCCACACACAAGCTCTTAGATGACTTCTCAAATATTTGGTCTCATTGTAATTTTGCTTCTGGCTTGCTCTCAGATCCATTTTATTACATAAAAGGAAGAGAATCTAGCTGTCATCTCCACAGGAAAACACAACACCAGTGAGATTAGGGGCTGTTAAAAGAATGAACTCTCTCAAGTCTCCTGTGACTTGGAGAGTTCCCCGTCAGCTGAAATTTTTAACACAGATAAAACCCTGAATATGTAATGCCCAGAGACAACCAATTTGAATAAGCCCCAAGGAGAACCAGTGTTTGAATTTTAATCAGTAATGTGAAATAGAAACAGAGCGTAAGGTACACACATTAGGAGGGCTGGTGCTGGGATGAGCAACAACCTTTTCTCTAATGCCCTGAAGTCTCCTGCCCAGCCTAGCTGACTAGTTAGCTAAATTCATCAGCATTTGAGAAAATGTTCTAGCCTGAGTCAATATTTGCTCAGATATAAAGGATACCAAATATGCCACTTTGGCATAAGGATCATTTTGAGCTAAAGGCAATTAAAAACCATCAGATGGGCTTGGTGCTCGTAGCTCAATGAGTAGGGCACCAGCCACATACACCAAGGCTGGCGAGTTCGATTTTGAGCCCGGCCCAGGACTGCTAAACAACAATGACAACTGCAACCAACAACAACAACAAAAAAAATAGCCAGGCATACAGCTGGGTAACTGTAGTCTCAGCTACTTGGGAGGCTGAGGCAAGAGAATCACTCAAGCCCAAGAGTTTGAGGTTGCTGTGAGCTGTGACCCTAGGGCACTCTACCGAGGGCGACATAATAAGACACTGTCCAAAAAAAAAAAAAAAAAAAAAGAAAGAAAAGAAAAGAAAAGAAAGAAAACCAACAGATGCAGGAAAAGCTCTTTATTTCCCACTAATTGCCAAAAACTAAAGTAAAAATTTTCCCTTTTGTAAAGGAAAGTCATAAGGAAATTTCCATGTCAGGAAGAGGACTACACCACGAGATAGCTCTTACCACCTTAAATCAACCCTATTCACTACACAGTTCTTCTCCCCTTCTCATAACTTGCTTCCCCAATCCCTTTCTCTTTGTTTAAAGAAGGTATAGGAGCCTCAATCATCTGGCTGCCTCCTTGAGCCATTTTTTCCTCTGTGAGCTCTCATGCACATGGATGTAATTAGAATAATTTTTACTCTTGTTAACCTGTGTTTTGTTAGTTTTTGATTCCTGAGCTCCAGTTACTCAACCTAGGATGATAAAGGAAAATAGAGTTTTCCTTCCCTTCAAAAGCTTCACAAATCTTAGCAAAGTTGTCAATTTTCCTTTCTCTTTTCTTTCTTCCTTTTTTTTTTTTTTTGTGACAGAGTCTTACTCTGTCTCCCAGGCTAGAGTGCCATGGGGTCAGCCTAGCTCACAGCAAACTCAGATTCCTGGCTCAAATGATCCTCCTGCCTTAGCCTCCTGAATAGCTGGGACTACAGGTGCCCACGAGAATGCCCTGATAATTTTTCTATTTTTAGTAGAGATGGGGTCTGGCTCTTGCTCGGGTTGGTCTCAAACTCCTGAGCTCAATGATGCTCCTGTCTCAGCATCCCAGAGTGCTAATACTGTAGGTGTGAGCCACTGTGCCTGCCTAATTTTATTTTCTTCCTGTGTACACTGTGATACTTTTTTTTTCCTTTTTAGAGACAGAGTCTCACTCTGTCACCCTGGGTGGGTGTCCATGGGGTCATAGTTCACAGCAACCTCAAACTCTTGAGCTCAAGATATTCCTCAGCCTCCCAAGTAGCTGAGAGTACAGGCCCCCCACCACAATTCCAGCTAGTTTTTCTATTTTTGGTAGAGATGGGGTCTTGCTGTTGCTCAGGCTGGTCTCAAATTCCTTAGCTCAAGCAATCCACCTGCCTTAGCCTGCTAGGATTATAGATGTGAGCCACCTCACCCAGCCACTATGACACTTCTGAATGGAATTTGATCTAGATTACAGGGAAGTACAATCATTCTAACATAAACCAAGAGTTCTCCCTCACATGGGGATGATTAATGACAAACTTCTGAGCTGTCTGAGTTGTTAAGAGTACTTCGTGGTTTACATAGCTGACAATGCCTGTACCATCCTTTCCACTCACATTTGACTTTATATTCTGTGACTCCAGTGTGCTTCATGCCACCCATCTTCCCAACCCCAATTCACAGAAGCATTTAAGACTTTCAGACAGGAAGTGAAAGTCTTGACCCTTTCAGATGGGCCATTACTGGTGCAAAGATCAGCTTCTGCCAATAAGAATTTCCCATTTGCTCCTAAAGGACATGGGTCAGATTTTATTGATAACTGTGGATATCTGCCCCAGGGCCCAATACTAATACATGACACTGTGCCTTGCTCAAAATAACACAGTGGGAGTTTGTCAGGGAGGAAAACTTGTTCTCTCCTCTCTTAGGGGGGCAGATTAAGAGAAGAAAATGTTTAGGTGTGCAACATGCATACATACAGCAGTGATTAGTGAAGAGTAACTCAAAGAGGTGATTGGAATTTGGGATTTACATACTTAATCTAGTAGAGAAAAAGCTTCTAGGCTTCTATGGGAGGAAAAAATCAGTTTCTTTAGGAGAGATAAGTGGGTGTTTAGGCGAACAACTAACAGATAAGAAAGTTTGTGATAATATTTGTTCATGTAGCTTTGAATGATCTTTCAGTCTTCTTCATGGCCATGAGATTCTTTGGGACAGGGAATTTATGGTAGTTTACCCTTGTTCTCTCTCCCAAAGATCTACCCTAACTAAAGAGGGAATTTGTGACAGCCTCATTCCCCACACGTTCTGCTTTTAGTCAGGTAAGGGGCGCTCCGAGAAAGCTTCATTCTGCATCTGTTAAATCTCAAATGTCTTTGACTTAAAATAATTTTTATACCAACTCTTCATTCCCAGTGAGTCTCCATATGTTCAGTAAATGAAAATACGACTGAATGAAACTCTATGTGGAATTCAGTTCCTAGTTGAGATCATCTTGATAAAATGCTTCCTAAGCTGAGCACAGGAAGGCTTAATTTTTTTCAAGGAGACTCTGAATTTGAATTCTTTGGGATAGAAGCCGCAAAGTGTGTCTCTTTACAGTCCAAACTAGAAGAGCTAACAGCTCTGTCTCAATTCCAGACTTGACCCTTTGGACCAAGGTGGTGTCAGAACTCAGAAAACAACACCCCAAAGTATGGTGCTTTGGCACACTGAGCACTTTGAAAGAAGATCAGAAGGCCTTAGAAGCCCCTTCAGAATCAAGGTCTCTGTGACCTACCCTTGTTTTCTCCCATAACAGGGGAGAAGGTGCCGTTTCTGAGGAAAGTTATGTGACCAAGGCAAGTTCTTCCAAGGGAAACACAATTGCCTTTAAAAGCCCTGTCTGAAATCTCATTAAGCAGAAAAGATTAGTCCTTAAAGAAGAAACTAAATGTTAGCACTACGCCTGCCCAGACAAACTTTTCTTCTATTCTCCTGAAGGCTGTCACCTCAGAGAGTGCAGCTACGTAATAAGTCAACCTGTGTTCAGAGTGCAGCTCAGCCCTCACCTTCCCTCACTGGTCGCCACCTTGCTAGAGCTCAGAGTGCTGTGGAAAGTGCTAGGGGAGCTGGGTTTAGATCCAGTCGCTCATCACACAAAGATCCAATTATTGAGACAATGAGGATTGTGTAGGAAGAAAGAAATTTTTTAATACGACAAACATTTCACCAGGAGAACAGGAGAAGCTGCCTCAAATCTGTCTCTCTGACTAATAAGATCATGGGCTTTTAACGGAGGGGCCACGTGCCGTGACAGGCTGTGGCATCACTGATAAGGGGCTACAATGCTTTGGGGGCAGGTCGGGAGGGCTGGTGAATCTTGGTGGCAAGAATCTCAGCTCCTTTGCATTGCATAACATCCACCATTTCAGGGAAACAACTAAAAGTGTCAAATAGTTGAGGGAGATGATTATAAAATAATAGAGAGAGGGCATTAAAACTTGTTCATGGGCCCCGTTGTAAGAGGAGCTTTGTCCCACGCTATTGTCTGTTCTTTGGGCCCAGTCATCCTCCATCCCCAAATCTCTTATTCTTTCCCTAAAATTTCCTATTACCCCCCCCCACTTTCCTTTCTCCTATGAAGAGAACATTTAAGTTTCAAACCTTTGACCTTCTTTTGAGTTTTCATAATTTGTGTGATGCCCGTGTGCTTGCACATCAGTAAATTTGTGAGACTTTTCTCCTGTCTCTCTTGTCCAGTTTATTTCAGTAAACTTGATCACTGAATGTTTAGAGAGAAAGTTTAAACTTCCCAGGGGCAGGACACAATTCTAAGAGGGACTTTCCCTAACGAATGCAATCAGTGTAACCTCATTTATACCCTCAATGAATCCCAACCAATTAAAAAAAAAGAAAAAGAAAAAGAAAGGAAGTTTATAAGAGATCCATCTACCCTCCAGCATTTCTTCTTCAAAGACAGGTTTTCTCTTTGCTTTGGTTCTTTTGCAAATTAACTCGATTAAGAAAATAAAACTATGTGAATAGAAATTACGAAGGCAGGATGGGTTTTGAGAGCCCTGATTTTGTGGCCTATTGGTTTACCCAAGTTTACTTAGTAGCTTGCTGGCACGGTTTCAACCATCTTCAGTGTTACTGGAGGAGAAACACTAAAGCCCCTTCATTTTAGTCCTGGACCTTTTCCTCTTCTGCTTTCTCCACTGGGCACCCTCTCCTTCCCACCTCTCCAAATTGACTGAATAGGGTAGTGAAAAAGCCTAAGATTTGGAAATTGTTTCTGGACAAGCCCCTTGAAATTCTGAAGGCACATCTCAATTGCTCAATCTGAACCTTGTACCATGGGCAACTCCAAAACATGCCTCTTTGGCATAAGCACTATTTTGAACTAATTATTTTGAGAAACCGCAGACACAAAAACAGCTCTGAAAACAGAGTCAAAGTTACCCTTTTCCAACGGAAATTCACATCTATGAAGGAAATCTCCATTTGTAAGGTTGTCTACCACTCTACTAGCAAGAAAAGGATGGCTCTAAACCACTAGAAACTTGTCTCAATGAAGAAGACACCAACAAATCTTCATAGGAAACCTTATTTTTATCTGTTTACTGTGCTTTTCCTGGACACCTCCACAAAAACTAGCCTTCCTCACATCCTTCTTTCTTTGTTGCAGTTAAGGATGATATTTAACCCCAAACTCAAAGCAACCTCTTTGAAATTTCCTCATTTCTCACTGAGTATCTATCTCCTATGTGTTCATGAGGTAGACAGGTTAATAAGCTTTCATTTTTTTCTTTCTTATTATCTGTCTTTTCTTACAGGGTTCAAACTAAGGTTCCCAACTAAGAACTACGAAAGTGAAAGGGAAACTTATTTTTTCCTTCCTGACATTCCCGTCCTCTTCTTTACTCCAGCCTCCTCATACAGCACCCCAAGAAAAATAGGTCATCATAGAAATATACAAAGGGTGACAGTCATCTTCCCTTTTCTGTCCCTCTCCAGGTTTCATACACGTGGTAGAAACCAAGAGAAATTTTTAAAAATTATAAATGTTATGAATTTGGAGAAGTGAATCCCTGTAGGGCTCGGCTCTGCAGTGATTTGAAGCCAGAGCTCCAAGACACCAAAAGAGAAGACAGGAAGAGAGACCAGGGACTGAGCTGCACACCTGCATTGGGCTCCATTGGGAATTAAATCAAGGGGACAAATTTGTACTTCAGTGGAAATTCATCATTGTCTAGGCTCTAGCAGACTCCTCTCCGGGTTAGAGCTATGTTACAAATCTGAGTGTATGCGACTAATAATAGCAGTGCAAAATAGTTCTTGGCCACAGACTTGCAAATTCTGTCCTATCTTGTTGGAGACCCCACTGACTTCACTCCCTAACATAATAGAACTCACGGGTGCTTCTGCACAACCATCTCAACATTGCAGTACTACTCCATGTCTTGGTGCTTTTTTTAAACTTTTCTTTTGACTTGGTTGTTACACCCCACTAGTTTGAGGTTCAGTAAAATCTTTAGCACATCTTCACTTTTATACCTGTATGAGAATTGAGTTTTATCCAACAAGTACCCAAAACTTGATAGAAGGGAAGCTTGAGCTGTAAACTGACCACTCCCACCTGCTCATGGCACATTAGCATAACAATAGATGCTTGGCTCTGGGGCCCTCTCTCTTCTTCCTGTTCCCACCCAGGACTTTTCAGCTAAACCCTATTACCCTGGGGGTGGGGTGGGGTGTGTTCAACTACACTAACTGTTGGGTGGGAGGTTTAATTCACACCTAAGTGTTTGGAAGGAAAGCTGTGCTTGCATCCTAAATTCCCTAGAGCCTGAAGTCATTTGCAAGTAAATAAAATTTCACTCTCTTCTCCTTTTCTAAATCTTTAATTTCAATAACTACAAGTAGCTACTCAGAAATTTTCATAACTAAAGGGCAGGCTTTCATTTTCAATGCAAAATAAGACTCTTTAAAGATACAAATCAGCCCGTGGTCATCCTCCAATAGTTAGTGTAAAAAGCCCCATCTCTACCTCTGCCCGCCCTCCCTCTACTGGGGCTCCTGGAAGGCACCATATTCTTTGTCTATTCACCAAAATATAAATGGTGCCAAAGTAGACCAAAGCTCAGCCAGGAATCTTAGCCTGTTGGAGCTACATGGGGGTTCCTGGATCAGTTCATTCGCTGAAACAAAGCAACTCACAGATGATACAATAGGTAAATAGACAACCAAGATCTAAAATGACTGGCTCTAAATTCACTATTTTGTTCCCACTACACTCCAATTAAAGTTACTCCCTAGAACAGTGGTCAAGTGTAAAGTGTAGGAAACAGTTATTCCAGCTATCGTTTTTCTTTATTGTTAAATTAAAACTATTTTTTACTTTTATTCTATTTTTATAAATATTTTATGTCTATTTTACAATGTAATATTATAGGACTATAGTATATACTGTCATCCCTTAACCTACTCAGGGGATTAGTTCCAGGAATTCCTGCATATACCAAAATCTGGGCATACTTGAGTCCTTGGCCCTCCAGAAGTCTCCTGCATGAAGTGTTGGCCCTTCAGATAGGCTCATTTTGCATTGTTTGGTGAAAAAGATAACCTGTATAAGCAGACCTACAAAGATCAAATCCGTGTTGAGGATCAACTGTAGACACGCATATAATATAAATGAATAAATAAATCCAGCATAAGGAAATGAAGGTCTGAAGGAACCCTGAGTACTTTTTATAGCGGTTTGATGAAGAGCAGACAGTTGTATAGGATAGGGCAAGGAGCATGATCTGAAGGTACTAAACTGAGGGAAACTAAGCAAGGCCTGCTTGTTCAGATCCTTTTCCCTGTCCCTTTGTCTTTGAAGATGAGGGTGTGCCTGTCCTCCAGGCGCAGGGAGAGCATCTCTCACGTGAGGGTCTTATGGTCCGCTTCACTCCAACCTTCCTGCTTCTGCCATTTTCTTAAGTCCCTGTAGCTTAAAATATTGAATATACAAGGTGCCATATTTGGGGGGCACACCCTGAACCTCATCATCTCTAGCCTTAAAAAAAAAAATTCTGACATTAAATTAAGAAGTATTAGTCCTCAAAGTCAAAAGAGGGACAATCTTTTAAAACCCAGGAAGATAGAAAGTCATCGTTAGTGCACAACGGATATTTCTTTTAAATTTCTGAGCTGACTCACTCAAACCTTCTCTCAACTTCCATCTCTCATTTGGAACTAACCCAGATAATCTACCTTTTCTTGACGTACACCTCCTTGGGTCTTCCTCCTTGTAGCTTCCCAGAGCTGCAGTAGTCCTGTTCACTCTTTCCATTCGGTTCCTCTCTTGCTCAGAATGTTTTATTGGCCCAAAACTTAGCCCTGGCATTTGGTACCATCTCTAACTGTTTTGCCTCGATATCCTTTTGTAGGCATTTATCCCATGGCTCTGACAGCATCCTACGCTGTAATCAAGCAAATTGATTTTGTTGCCATCTCTATGCTTTTCCTCCCACTCTCACTCACCCCGTCAGTGTGCCTTCAGAGAGAATCCCTGAATAAACTTCCGGCATGCTACCCTGGCCTACATTTTCCATGCACATTTCACTGACACTACAGCCTAGGTGACCACCATTGAGCGTTTTTCATGGGTCTCAAGATTCCAAAGAGACTTGCTGCATGTAGGGAGAAAATGTCCACAATGCCCAGAGAAGTGAGCTGAGACAGATGCCTGTACTGTCCTAAGTTACAGCAAGGCCTGGGCTTCCGGGCAGCTGGAACTGTGAGGATGTGCGGCTATAGGAAAAAGGAATGATGCTTAGACACAGCCCATCCCCCAAACTAGTTCTTCTCTCTGACAACCTCTCCTCACTTTCAAGTTTGGTTTGGGGTCCATTTTAGTAGCATTCAAAGCATTCATCTGCTGTTTTGTCTTTCTGCTAGTCCAGTGGTTCTCAACCTGTCATGAGCAACAGGAACTGTATTAAAGGGCCACAGCATTAGGAAAGTTGAGAACCACTGTGCTAGTCCTTCTAAATCCCAGTGTTCACAATGGCTCGTCTTTGGGATTAAAATTTTCTTTATTCCTTAAATAGATTTCCTACTTAGCTAGAGACAACAGTATAAGTCATTGTAGTGCAGGAAAATGGGGCTATGTATGAGCAGCCAAAATCTAAAATGAGAATCAGATCCCTCCCTCAGGGCCCCTCTTGGAGGGATCACACTCAAATCATGGAACCGCCCTGTGCCTCAATATTCTTATCCTTAGATTTTTAAAAGAAATTATTTATATATTTATTCTAACTTTTATAGATTTGGGGGATATAAGATTTGTTACATGGATATATTGCATAGTGGGGAAGCCCAGATTTTAGGTGTACCCATCACCTGAATAGTGTACCCCAATGCAATAGGGAATTTTTCATCCCCTACCCCTCTTTCACCTTTCTACTTTGTTTGCCCTTATACTAGAAGAAATTTTATAGCCCTAGGTTTGCAAAGCCAGTATTGAAAGGGCTATCAATTTTCCCCTGCATATCTTGTTGTCCAATATATACGAATGTTTGTATATGGCTTTTAGTCTCTGGAGTCTGGCTTTTCACACACAAGGTTAACTGAACTAAAAATATTACCTTGCAGAATCTATGAGTTTTACATTGAATTTTGAGCTTCTGCTATAGAAGCTAATAAATTGATGTTGAAAAATTAGTGAAGATATTCTCAAGAACTTCCATTCCTAGCTTGCAAGAGACACAAGGAAAGGGCCTCTATCTGGTATGTTCTGTCTCCCTTGCACCTCTTCCCTAGAGAGGAATATCATAAAACAGTCTTTGCTGAAGCCAGGTTACCATATAATGCTGCTACTGCGATTGCCATGACCTTAATTACTATTGCCTATTATTCAAAAACACTAATTGAGTCATGGTCCCATTGCAAATGTGACTTAACTTGCTGTTTTACTGCTTGCTCAGGCACTGCAAATAAAAAATAATGGCGGTTGTAATTAACTCAGAATCTGCTATATAACCTGCCCCCTGGCCCATGACGGGTAAAAGTTCAATTAAAAAGTAAAGTTATTAACAGAATAAGGTTTGGTCACACATCTATCATACAGAGTGTGACAGAGCACAAAAATTACCCCATGCCACCAGAGAGGGAATCATTAAGATCTATAATAACTTTATTTGGGGGCTTTCGAAGATAAAGAAATAGCTCCATATATAAAACACTTAAAATGACTCTCTACATAAAGTTATATGACTAGTCGCTTGCTTAAGAAGTCCAGAAGGAAGTGTTTTTTGTAGAGCCATGAAAGATATAATAGAAGTGAACTAAAAAGCTAAAGGGAAAAAAAAATGAGATTACGAAGCAATGTTAAGAGAAAGAAGGGAAGCTTACAAAATTGCAAATCACCCAAATATTTAATTATTGGAAACCTTCAAAAAAGATAACTGACCTGAGACACTATTTCTCACCAACTAAGGTGGTTATCATCAAAAAGATGGACAATAACAAGTGTTAGTGAGGATATGGAGAAATTTGAACCCTTGAGAATCTGTAGTGGGAGTGTAAAATGATCTATAGCAACTTTGGAAAAACTCTTAAAAAATTAAACGTAGAATAACCCAGCATTTACACAGCCAGGTACATAACCAGAAAAATTGTAAATTTGTTATGTCTATACAAAAACTTGTATACCAATTTTCATAGCAGCATAGGATAGCCAAAAAAGTAAAACAAAAAACCCAAACGTCCATTGATTAATGAATGAACAAAATGTTGTATATCTGTACAATGGATTATTATTTAGCCATAAAAAGAAATGAAATTCTGATTCCGTCTTCAACATTAATGAACCTTGAAGACATACTAACTGAAATAAAAAAAAAAAAAAACCCCACGCATTGTGTGACTGCATTTAAATGAAAAGTCCAGAACAGAATAGGCAAATCTATAGGACTAAAAAGTAGATTAGCAGTGGCCAGGTCCTGAGAGATGGGGGAATGAGGAGTGACTGCTAATGAGTATGGGATTTCTCTTGGGGGGTGACAAAAATGTTCTGGAAGTAGAAGTGGTGCTAATTGTACAATTCTGCGAATATTTCTAAAGCTACTGAATTTTTAAGTAAATTTTGCCTGAGCATGGTGGCTCATGTTTATAATTTCAGCACACTGGGAGGCCAAGTCAGGAGTTCAAGACTGGGCAAGATAGCAAGCTGCTGTCCTTACAAAAAAATTAAAAATAATTAAAATGGGCCTGGTGGCACATGCCTATAGTTTCAGCTACATAGGAGGCTCAGGGTGGAAGCTTACTTAAGCCCAGGTGTTGTAGGTTGCAGTGAACTAGGATCTTAGCACTGCACTCCAGGTTGGGCAACAAAAAGAGACCTTGTCTGTAAAATAAATAACTAAAATATGATATATCAATTTTAAACGTCTTCTCAAAATACATTAAATAAATAAGATATTCTAATTATTCAGACTGCTACACACATGAAGTCCATCTTCCCCCCAGCCTGCCATCATGTTGGTCCTCTACTCCCAAACACCTCCACCAACTCTGAAATCCCTTCACACTACCACTGCAGGCCTAGGGACTGTCCCATGGTTCTTCACTCAGCAACCATGCAATGTGACATCTGAATGAAACTCTAGATAATTTAACCTGAGGCCTCCACCTGTAGTGCAAGTGCAATTGGCATGACCGCCTCCCAGTTTGTGCAGTTCTGAGAATTGATCCTAGAGAGATTTTCAAGGTCCTAATGCATATCTTTCTCTACCCCTAAGATTTATTTCTCCCTCTACTTGAACCAAAATGAACTCATTCTTGGTCTACCTCCCTCTTTGGAGGCACGTGCTCCAAATCCCCTTGGGCCAGAAGAGTCAAGTTTTTCTCCTTGTGTCATGTGGCAATAAATCTCAAGTTTTCACTGTTACATCATGTTTAATTTCCCCAGTAAGAGAACGATATCAGCTAGGTTGTCCAAGATTGTCCCTGCTATTTTAAAGGTGTGGGGAGGGATTGATTGCACAAAATCTTAATTCTCTTTCACAAATCGTAAGCTGAATGCTATCTTGTCCTTCTCTGTCCTCACACTGTAATTTGCCAAATTCTTCAGTCCTACCCTCCCTTTCTCCTTTCCCCAAGGCAAATAGATGGTGAGGCTAACCAGGCAAAAGGCCTGGTGCTGAAAAAGGTAAAAGAAAGGCACACCAATACTCTTCAAGACATTATCCTTTGCCATGCTAAGAGAAAAACTTTTGATAAATTACAATTAACCAAGTTTATTTGTGCAGAGAATGATTCCCCAAGTCAGGCAGCCTTTAGAACCAGAAAAGGTATGGACAGCTTCCTTCACCCATTGGGGCAGGCAGCCTTTACAGTCAGAAAATGGAAGCTTGGTGGGTTCCAGCTCTGCATTGCCTTATCTGGGCAGGGTCTGGCCAGCTGGCAGCCTGTGACTTACTGAAGCTCAGCTGCTGTGACTTGCTGAGATTTAACTAGTTATTACAAAAAATATATTCTTAAATTAGGTTTTCAATTTATTTATGTAGGATGCAGTTCATTCGGCAAGGACTTAAGGTATAGAGGCAGCCTCAGGCCAAATTTACTTAAATAATTATGTATGTATACATTATTTGATCGTTGTATTTAGCAGTTCAGAAGAGTAAGGAACCATGGATGGTTTTGAGTAGACAAGTATGAACCATTATGCGTCATTTTTCTAGATTAAAAAGTGACAGCCTGGATTCAAATCCTGACTCTGCCTGTTACCCTTGGGTGAATTACTTATTCTCCGCCTTACTTTCTTCACTTGTAAGTTAGGGGTAATAATTTATAGGGTGTTTGTGACAATTAAGGAAAACAATACATACAAAATACTTAGAGCTGTGCCTTGAACATAAGATTATAAATGACAACAAATATTATCATATGGGCATATATTAATATAATTATAATATAATTGTGATATGAATCTTACTCCCATATATACCTCAGTAAATATGGGCCAGGTTCTATGTTAAGCATTAAAAATTCATCATTAAGATAGTCACATTCCCTGCCCTTCTGTTCTTATCAAAACTGAAGATAAAGCTCCTCCCCAGTTCATTGTACATAGTCAAGATCAAGGTGTTCTCTGTTCATGAATTCCTGTTAGCCAAGGCTGAATGCCAGTCAGATGCTGTCCAGGACACCCATGTGCATCTCCCCTCAGTGTGCATGTCTTTTGCTAACCTTTTTTAATCAGCTCTCTGTATTCACTGCTGTTTGTACATCTCATAGTCTTGGGTTTTTTGGGGCCCCAGAAAATGATACCCTAAATCATGCTGAGCACTTTGAACTAAATAAAGAAGACTGGAAGACCTCAGAAGCAGCCCCCAGAAGCAAAAGCTCTCTCTGACCTTCTCATGCCCCTTTTCTCCCCCAAAACAAGTTACAAAAGCCAGAATTGCTCTTCTCAAAAGCAGGTCATTGAAACAACAATCCTTATTCCCCAAAGGAAGCCAGAAAGCCTAGAAAGGTCACGCTCTCCCTTGCAGACCCTCTTTTCAGAGGGATCTTGCCCCTAAGCAAGAATGCTACACAGAGAGGCCAAGAAGAGTCTGGACAAACAGCCCTTACTGTCTGACTAGGAGTTTTCCCCCTCAGTCTGTTACAAATTAGATTGTATCCTTTGCCCAAACACATGTCTATGTGCTGACTTCATGGAACCTAAGCATACAAAGTTTTCCCTGGGTCTTTGAGTCTTCATTTCTGAAGGCTCTTGTGTCGCGTAAAACTTTAATCGAGTAAATTTGTTATGCTTTTCACCTGTGAAGCTGTCATTTGTCATAGGAGCTTCAGGGCAAGGTATGCCCCTTTCTGCTCCCAGAGCGTGCTCCAGGTGTGTGCGCAGCTCTGGGACTGAGTTCTTCCACCGGAAAGGCACAAGGGGGCGGTAGTGGCACTTGGGCTAGAAGGTAGTGGGATTCCTTGAACTTGAGCCCCAGGAAAGAAAAGGGATGGATGGCAAGAAAGAAAGGGAGGAAGGAAAGAAGGAAGGGATGCCTGTGATAGGAAAAGAGCCACAGACACATTTTAACATTTTTCCCGGGTCCTTGCTCCCTCCCCAACATCGACCAGAGCAAAGTATGAATTAATCTACTGAATTGCATAGTGAGGAAGAAGTTCGAAGCCGAAGGAGGCAGGAAAGACCCTTGGAAGCTAAAGACAACAGCAATGGGATGGGCCTCCCCACCACCAAGAACTTCCCTTCTTAGGGCACTTAGCGTCCTTCCCGACTGTCCCCTGTCCCAACTAGCTCAACCAGCTCCAGGGGCTTCCCTCCCACCCCACCTCCCAGGTTGTACCCTGTGTTCCTCTCTTGTTCCAAGCTGCCTGTAGCTACTCTGGCCTTAAAAGATTTCCCTGTCTTCTGAGCCAGCTGTCCCCAGCTACCAGGCCCTACCCAGCCCCAGGCAAATCCACAGTCCATTTTCTTCTGCAAGATTTACTACCAGGAAGCAGATTAAGAGGTAACAAAAATAAGCATAGGACAATGATTTAGATAAAGGCAATCTTTTACAGCCTTCCAGGGGCAGACCTCTGGTCCTTATTTTCTTTTCCAAAGTAGATTAGATTGAATATGTTGCTTTTTTTTTTTTTTCCTAAGAAAGCTAAGTTTGCCCAGGGCTAGGGTTTGCCCAGGGCTAGGGGGTTCCTGGAATTTGAGACTTTATGTGCTATAAACTGAGAAAGCCCTGGACAGCTAGGAGGAGTTGGCCACCCAGCTGAGAGGGCCAACCTCACTTTTTAGCAAAGCTTCCTGATTGAAACCTGATAGAAAAGCTCTCCTAGTAAGGGTTGTACAAAAGATGGGAGTTAGGGCTCCCCCAGGTGCCTCCTTATCTCAAATGAGCAACTTCCAAATTAAAGAACTGTCCCAAGGAACAGTTCTTTAAGTAGGAATTCCAGTCTCCTGTGCCTATTTCCTCCCAACGCAGGAAAGAGAAGTGGGACTGGATTTCTGCCTGGGTGCTCATCTGGCCACTTTTTAGGGAGTGGTGCCTTTTCTCAAGCTCAGGAAACTCTCCCATTTCCAAACTCCCAAGCCCATTTTGCAAACTGTTGTTTCCTGGACGATATTTTATAAACCATCTCAAGTTAAACAGAATTCTCAGCTGCAGGATCTCCAGCCAGGTGGTATGCTGCTACAGAAAGGTTGGTCTGGTCCCACTTAAGCACTCTAGGTCCTCTCTTGGTGATGTCCAGTGTCATTTTCATGAAAGAATTGAGCAGAACACTGGGGCATTTCACAGATCTAGCACCACCCCACCATGTCAAGCCAGGCTGTGTGTGTGTGTGTGTGTGTGTGTGTGTGTGTGTGTGTGTACTTGGGCTGCATACACCATTCTGGAATAGCTTACTTCCAGAGGGCTATTTAAAGTCTCTCTAAAGGTCACTAAGTCTGCATGACTTCTCACACTTCCTAAAAACTGCAGGGTCCAAATCGTACCAATTCTAGCCAACACAGCTCCTGGGCCATCCCTTTGGGTGCCCCGATATGCAGGATTCCCATCAGGTCACTGTAAACAAATAGCAGGTCTGATACAGTCTTGCTTAGACTTGCTAGTATACATACACAATTTGTTGTCTAGTAGCATTGAAAACTGTTATGTTGAGATTAGTTAACAGCAACACATAGTAAGAGTTTTTTTGTCATATAACATAGCTTTTTCATTTTGTTTTCATACCTTTTTATCTAGCAAAAAAAAAACCCCCCAACATGTTGGAGTGTGGTGGTTCACGCCTATAATCCTAGCATTCTGGGAGGCCAAGGCTAGTGGATTGCCTGAGCTCAGGAGTTCAAGATCAGCCTGAGCAAAGCGAGACCCCATCTCTACTGAAAATAGAAAACATGCCGGGCACTGTGGTGGGTACCTGTAGTCTCAGTTACTCAGGAGGCTGAGGTAAGAGGATCGCTTAACCCCAAGAATTTGAGGTTGCTGTGAGCTATGACACTGTACCCAGGGTGACAGACTGAGACTCTTGTCTCAAAAAAACACAAAAAACCAAAGCCCAAAACAAAAGCAAACCCCTCAATGTGCTGATTTATATGCTGGCAAAAGGAGTTTGAATTCCTGAACTTATTTACTTCTCCTCCAGCTAATGTCCCCTGTTATTCTAAAATTGGGTCCTCCTGTTAAAGAAGAAAAAGGGTTGCCTTCCTGCAGGGTGCCTATCACCTGTAAATTTCCACGAGAAGTTGTGCCTCTAATCTCTGGATTAGGTTCTTCTAGAGCAAATTGACTTTCATTAAGGCGGCTTTGGAGCCAAGCGGTTTTGCAGTTTGAGGAGGTAAACTCTGCCAGCCAACCTGCTGAGTTGCAGGGTCCACTGGAGACTCCACCCACAAAGCCTCACCTTCTGCCATACCCTCCCCCCAAGTGCTGCTTCCACTGAGGTCATCACCACAAAGTAAAACTAAACAAGTTGTTTAATTAAAAGATTCTAGCTTCTTATTTCCCAAGTGAAACAGAATGGAAAAGTGTCCCTGCTGTAATGTAAATAATGGAAATCAGTCTTTTCTTACACATCCTGGTGAGGGAAACTGCTCTTTAATAGAGTCGTCAGCCTTTCCTATACAGCACTTTGGGCTGAGACTCACACATGTGTGCTTTTGAAATCGATTTCTGGCAAATGCTATTTCATGGTATTTATTTAAAAGAAGCCAAGTACTTAAATGAAGTTAAAACAAAACAGCCTTTTTACTCTCCCTGTAACCTACAACCTTTGGCTCTACCTCCTCTGAATTCTGTTTGGCTTTTTAAAAATTGACAACACCCATTAAGAAATTCCTTCCACCTGTATTAACTGGTCTCAAGTTGGCATTGGAAATGCCGAAATGCCAACGAGAAGGTCATAGCTCTCTAAATGGCAATGTTCATTCAGCATTACTCACAACAGCCAACAGATTGGAATAACTCAAGTGTTCCTTAGCAGAAGAATATGGGGTTTTTTTAATGTGTGGGGGTGTGTGTATACACACACACAAAGGAATATTATTCATCCATAAAAAAAGTAAAATTCTGATCCATGCTCTGACATGGTGAAACTTGAAGACATTACATGCTAAATGAAATGAGCTAGATACAAAAGGAAAAAATATTGTCTAATTTCACTTAGCTCAGGTACCTAGAATAGTCAAGTTCACAGAGACAAAAGTAGAATAGTGGTTAGGAGAGGTTGGAGGAGGGGAAATGAGGAGTTATTTGTTAATGGGTACGGAGTTTTAGTTTGGGGTGATGAAAAGTTCTGGAGATTAATACATATAGCAATGATGGTTGTAGTATAATGTGTAGTATTTAATACCTCTGAATTAAACACTTTATAGTGGTTAAAATATATAACCGGTTAAAATACATATGCCGGTTTATAGACGGCAAATTTATGTCGTCTATATTTTAACACATACAAAAAAGATCTAAATAAAGTAGTACAGAGGGTTTCTGTAAGCATTCCACAGGTTTTCTTCAATGTCCAGTATCAAAACCAGGACATTGACATTGGCATATAACAATTATCTAGACTGTAGATCTAGGCAGATTTTTACCAGTTTTTGTATGCACTCTCCCCCCTCCTTTTTTGGTATAACTTAATATATCCTACTATGACATTTTATCACATATATAGGTTTGTATAACTGATAACACAATGAAGATAGATGTATATTGTTATGTACATACTTTTAATTTATCTAAGTTTTTGTATTACATATCTCTCTTTTCTTTCTTTTTTAAAATAAAGGCAGGGTCTCACTCTGTCACCCAGGCTAGCTTACAGTAGCATGATCATAAGTCACTGTAACCTCAAACTTCTGGGCTCAGGCAACCCTCCTGCCTCAGCCTCCAAGAAGCTAGTACTACAGATATACACAACCATGTCTGGTTAATTTTTTAAATTATAGAGCTATGGAGTCTCATCATGTTGTCCAGGCTTGTCTTGAACTCCTGGCCTCAAGTGATACGACCACCTCGGCCTCCCAAAGTGCTGGGATTACAAGTGTGAGCCACCAGCTTTTATTATTTTCTTTTTAACTAACCGCTACATCATTAGGTCCACACTAATCCTTTAAATGACACTGCACATCGTGTATCCATCACGTTTAACTCTCATTTCTTCTGGTAGATATCCAAGTTGCCTCCCATTTCCTGCCAGAATAAAATTGTAATAAACATCCTTGGGTATGTGTCATGATGGTATTGTGTAAGAATTCCTCTGGGGTAGCTTCCTACAAGATGAATTGCTAGGACACTTTATTTATTTATTTATTTAAAGAAAGGGGGCTTTATTTCAGCCTGTGGAGCAGGGCACAGAAGAATTCAAAATGGCCACACTCCCCAACTGGCTCAGTCTTCTCTTTTTATCCCCAGTCAAAAAAGTTCCAGCCCATGGGGACCTTTCTCATTGGCCAGTTTGAATCAAGCTGTTGAAGCTGGCTCCAGCTTTTACAGAACGAGGGGGTTTTACAGAAGTAGAAGTGTTAGTTTCCAGGTCCCAGGAAGTTAAGTTTCTACAGATTCCTAAGAGCTGAGTCACCACAGGAGGACCTTGTAGGCATATTCTTGGAGTCTCCTTGAGAAGACCACTGTTTTCTTAGACCTTACTTTTTCTGGGTATCTTCTCTCATTCCCCCTTATATATATATATATTCCATATATATATAGACTATGTATATATAGACCCCATATATATTCTAATTTGGGGGTCTCACTACCAGCTTGCACCTGCAGGAGCTTTTAGTGTTTCCTATAGAACAGTGCATACTTTTTTTTTTTCTGATTGACATCTGTCCTGATTATCCAGCGTATAGCTCTGACTACTAGTGGGAGGAGACAGGGGATAATTAAGCTAACTCTGATGATAACTAGTATTCCTTCTAGTAAGGTTTTCAAATTCTTTAAGGGTAGAAATCCAGTCCCTCTACAGGTTTTGAGGGCTTTACCCATTCCAAGTCTGTAATGGAACATGGGTCAATGTCTGTTTTTGTTTTTTTTAACTTATGCCTCATATGACTTTTCCTTGGTTATTAATTTGCAAGACAAGCTGCAGGGGTTACACTGACCTATGGAGCGATCTTCACAAGCCTACAGCACCTGGTATTCCCAGGCAGTCTCCCATCCAAGTATTAACCAGACTCAATCCTGCTTAGCTTCTGAGATCAGACGAGATCCAGCGCATTCAAGGTGGTATGGCCGTAGACTGCTGGGACATTTTAAAGTTAATCAAGTCTCACCAGAACACTGGCTCCCATCTACACTCCCACCCACCAGTAAAGCACTAGTGTTTCTCTGTCCTCACACTCTAGTCAACATTTGTCATTAATGACTTTCTAATTTTTGCAACTCTAATGGAGGAAAAGTGTTGTTTCAATTTGCATTCCTCTGATTGTTAATGATTTTGATCATCTAAATGGGGTTCAGGACATGCTACCCTCAAATACAGTCCCTTGGCATGTGAGAAAATAGCCAATGCAGGAAGGTCACTCTCAGCTTCCTCTCATTCTTCTGCCCAGGAGCAGTCCATAGAACTTACATTCCAGAGTTTCTTCCTTATATGTGGAGAAAACAAATGTCCTTGTCTCTGAAGATGTAGGACACAGAGAAGCCTCTGAATAAGCTCCCTGTCCCAGTTTATTACCATTAGATTATACCCCTTTCCTCTGATTTTACTTCTCCACAACTATCTAGTTCTTCACCAAATTTAGCATAAAACTACACAGACTTCCCTCTTTCTTTGGGTCTTCTTTTCTGAAGGCTTCCATGTTGCATAAAACTTACTAAATAAATTTGTATGTTTTTCTCTTGTTAATCTGTCTTTTGTTACAGGAGTCTCAGCTGTGAACCTAGCAATAGGTGAGGATAGAAATCTTTCCTCCTCTGAAATCTCTTCCCTGGCTTATGAGCTTTTTGACATTCTTCCTCTGTGTTATGGGTTGAGTTGTTCCCTGTCCCTCCCCGCCAAAAAAGATACCTTGAAATCCTTATCCCAGTACATCAGAATGTTGACCTTATTTGGAAATAAGGTCTTTTACAGAGGAAATCAAGTTAAAATTAGGTCATGAACTCACTGTGACTGGTGTCCTTATAAAAAGGGGGAATTTGTATACAGAGAGGGTGAGATACACAGAAGGTGAGATATGCAAAGAGACCAGGGGAGAATCACTAGTGAAGACCCAACAGATGGGCGAGTCCTTCCCCTGCAGGCTCACTAACAGCCTGCCCACTGCTGATACTGTGTTTTCAGACTTCTGGCCTCCTGATCTGTAAGATGATGAATTTCTGTTGTTCTAAGATACCCACTTGGTGGAACTTGCCACAGCAGCTCTGGGAACTGCCATGTCCCTGTAATCGGCCCGGTTTTCAGCGTGCTTCCTGCTTTTTCCTATGATGTTCTAAAGTTCCTGTCTGCTCCAGATTCACTTTCCCTTTTTATAGCGTCTCTCCCTCTTCTCTATCACCCCCCCCCCACCTGCTTCTCTGGAGATACTTGGAGAGTGGAATTTCAAGTAGAAGGAAGAGAAATTTAGGCAGCTCAAAGGGAGAGAGAAATAAGGAATGGGGGTACTTTTAGGCATAGGAGGTTTGTGATGCCCCCAAACAAAAGTGGGAAGGCAGCCCTGGATTGGAGAATTCCCCATGATTCCCTAACTGCCCTGAGCCCTTCATTCCCAATCCTGTATGTCCACCTGTTGGTGGGATCAGCCAGTGACTGTCCATAAGGTCCCCAAGCTTCGCTTAGACCAGCCCTATAGGTGCCCACCTTCAGTGAAGCCAGCTGTGTGCCTTCTGCCCCCACACACAGGTCGGGTACGTATCAAGAACAACAAGGGCTTCTGAAACTCTCTCCTCTGATTTGGTTTCTTTGAGCCCTTCAGAATATTCAGGGAGGAAGGCTATGGAGTATCCAAAAGGTCTTTGCTTTAAATAGGACCTTTTGTTGCCAAAGCTGGATGACATTGAGGGGACAGGCTGAGGCCAGCTGGGAGAAGGCAGCTTGGAGAAGTGTGGGAAGGGCCCAGACTGAAGGTACAGCAGCCGAGGAGTTTGTTTCTGTCAAAGATGTGGTTTCTAAAATGAGCCAGTTTCATCCATCATTAATTTTTACTTCCCTGAACTGTGCCATCTCACTGCTTCCTCGTGGTAACTTCCCCGAGAGGCTTCTTACACTTCTCCAGAGGCCCCAACATGCAGCACTGCAACACTCAAAACAGACCTGCCCTAGGTCAGGCGGGGAGTCCTGGAGGCCAGGAGCTCAGGGTCTGCTTCCCACCAGCTGAAGTAAGAGCACTGTCAACACAATCCTTGCACATCAAGATAGTAGTGAGAGAATTTTCTTTAAGTTCTTTCCCTTGAAAAAGATCCAATGATGTGACGAGAATAAATACTCTACAGCTATTGCAAGCATGAAGAGCTCAATCTACTGGAAATGGTTTGGTAAACAAACCTCCTTTTAATAGATGTCATTCAATGGTTTAACAAGCATAATTGCCTATTAATTCAAGGCACTAGGTGGCTGTATTTTTTTTAATAAAGTATTGCTGCTGAATCAAACCATATCACCCACATCTAAAAATATGGATTTAAGGTTCAGTACTAGGTTCTTAGTCTTGGGAAGGGGCTTCACAAACAAGACATGAAACTCAGAAGCCATAAGAGAAATATGTACAGATGTGTGTATTAATAATGATAATAATAACAACAACAAATGCTTCTGCCTGGCAACAACAAAAATGAAGTAAACAAAATCAAATTAAAAGATAGGTGAAAAACTATTGTATCATTTATAAGACATTAGGTTAATGGCCATACTATTCAAAGACATCCTATAAATCTAAGTAAAAGATCAGGACAACAGGAACAATGAAGTCTGGGGACAGGGATTTCACAGAAGAAATACAAATGGCCCTCAAATATGTGAAAAGGTATTTAAATTATTAAAGAATAAAAATCGGGAATATAACACTTTTCTCTTCATATTGATAAAAAAAGTTATATGTGTGTGTAAAAACTGAAACTTTTATATACTGTGAGCGGGCATGTAACAGTATATAAAAGGATATAAACCAAATTTTTGCTTGGGAAGGCCTTTTTTCACTGCCCTTGAAAATCTATCATATGCATACCTGGTGACCTAGCAAGTCCATATCTAGGAGTTTATTCTACAATAATGTTTACACATGTACATGCCAATATGTATACAAGGGGAATGATCAAATACATTATGGCACATCAAATAAAATAAATAATAAATAATAAAAAATTATGGCACCTCAAATAAAATAATAAATAATAAATAATAAGTTATGGCACATTATTCAATAAATATTATCCACCTATTAAGAAGAATATTGCATCACTATAAATGTTGAGCTGAAAATGCCTGTGATGTATTGTTACACAAAAGAATCAAATTGTAGAATAGCATCTACGTACAGACTCATTCTATTTAAGCAAAAATAGTTCGTAAACATAAATAAGACAAATAGATAATAAGGCAAATAGACAAGTAATAGCACAGTCATACATAAGTTGTAAAATGGAATGATTCAAAACAAAAAGTAAATGATGGGATTATCAATTTTCCCATCTTATTTTGTGGTGTAGAATTTTTCAAAACATAACTTGTTTTAGGCTTCTCAGATCATGACAAATATTGGGGCAAGCTCTAGGTCATGCTCTGGGACATAGTCCCTATACTGGTCCCCTCCTGCTCAGTGGCTGACACCAGCGGAACATTGAATAAATGCTGCTGGAGAGGATGAGGTTTCACATCTCGCTCCTCCCTCCTGTGCAGAGGATAACGTGGCTTTTTCATGATTCAAGTTCAGCTTCAGTCACACTCTCAGAGCTGAGCTGCAAAATAGTTTGCGAGAGCAAAAGTGAAAGGGCGTGAAAATTCCCACCCCAAGTCTGGTCCTGGCTTCTCCCCACCACGTGTTATGGCAACAGCCACCAGCCACGTCCCTCAGCACAGCGATAGAAAGGGCATTCCCACCAGCCTGGCCAGTGTGAAGGCTCTCGACCTCAGCTCTCCGGGAAAAGCTGAGCACTGAACAACTATCTGGTAAGAGGGAAGAGAGAGGAACCAGAGGGAGGAGAGGAATTTACTGAGCAGTCAGGAGGAAACTCACAAGTATTTATCTGTGTACACATCAATTCACAGATTGGTTTTACCTTTCAATTTCTCCTGCGACAGTCAAAAAAGCCTTCTTGAAGGGACGACAAATAGGTAGCATCTTTCCTAAGTGAGAAAGTCACACATTAATAACATAAACTCTTGAAAATAAACCTCCAAACTGGATTTTCACGTTTTAGTTCACAAGAATCCACCCATCGGCAGGTTTGCCCTACAGGTGGGCGTCTGACATCTCAAAGATGTATCTTACTCTCCAGTCTGGCATAGTATTATCATGAGCTAATATTTGTTAAGGATTTGCTAAATGCCATTATTGTAGCCCTTTGTATATATTAACTCTTCTAGTATTCGTTACAGCTCTATGAGGTACGGATAAAGTCAGAGCCCTATTCGACAATTGTGGAAGTATCCCTATGGTTAAATAATTTGCCCACTCAGCTAGCAATACGGAGCTCTTAGATAGTGTTTCTTAAACTTTAATGTGCATTCAAATCACCTAGACATCTAATTAAAATTCAGATTCTGACTTAGGAGGTGGGTAGGACCTGAGAGTCTACATTTCCAATAAACCCCCAGGGGCTGCTAATGCTGCTGGTCACACAGACCACACTTGGAGTCACATGATTCTAGGATTGAACCAGCTGTAAGGCCAGCTCTGCCAATAACCCCCGGCTGTGTGCTTTCAGAACACAGATTAACCTCTTTGTTTGCAAGGAGAGTTTTGGGGAGGATGGTTTCTGGATACCATCCAGCTCCACCATTTGATAACTATTGCAGAATCTTAGTAGGAGAAAGTCATCACTGCCCTCCTGGGCCACGCTTAGGGCTCAGGCCCTAAATCACATGCATCTAACACTCACTGTTCTGGACAAGGCCATGAGGATTACAGGAGTAAAGAAGACAATCCTTGTCACCCAAGAGACTATAGTTAGTCTTCTGAGGGATCAAGAGTGTCACCCTGCGGTGTCATACTGTTAGAGAGAAAGAACAGGGCTGATAACAGACACAGCTTCCCATGGAAAGTGCCATTGAGCTGAGATGTAATCAGTACCCAGGGAGCTGGCCCAGGGAAGGTAGGTTTGGAAGGCAGGCAGATAGAAGGAAGAGCATGAGGGAAGGCCCAGAAGCGAGAAGGCATTAGAAGGGTATTAAAAGAAGTTAATGGTGGTCAGGCTTCCTTGCAAGGCAGAAGAGCCGGAGAACTAGGTATGAGGCCACCATAGGACCCAGCTCACGAAGTGTCTGAAGCCCCAACTTCTTAACAAGGCCAGGGGTCTAGGGGTGATGCAAAACTTTTGAGGAGCTTTACACAGGAAAGGGATAGGGAAGGATTCCCATTTGGGGGGGTGAAGTTGCAGAGTAGAGTGTGGGGAGGTGTGGGAGACTCAAGGTTGGAGACACTGTGCCAGTTAGAAGGCAGTTGTGGTGACCTTTATGAAAAATGACACTGACCCAGCTGGGACAGCAGCAGCGGGGCTGCAGAGAAAGCAAAAAATCAGAGAGGCATTAGGAGAAAGAGAACTAAGCCAACGAAATGAAGGATGAGGAGCCAGACGGGAGAAAATGACAGTGTGAAAAGACAATATTCCAAAAAAAGGTAAAATCATGACTCATAAGGATATAAAACAAACACATGTTAAAGGTTTATTTTATGCATAAAGAAGGGGCTAGGCAGATGTTATAACTGGTTCAAGGGAGAAACTGAAAAACAGGCCCGTTTATAAATCAGAAATATTGAAATGAATGTGCTAATGGAGACAAAACTAGCTTCTTCAATGGAGGGGAGAGAACGCAATTGAACCTCTGCAAGATAGGAGCAAACTTATGTCTCCATAGGGAGGGAGGGACCTTGCCTCCTATCAGATCAGTTCCATAGGGTTACAGAGTTATACAATAGCTCCCAAGGAATCAGGGAACTCAGAGCGATGTCCTCTAGGCAGTGCACTGTTTTTACACTGAAGCTCACATTTTTTCCTTGCAGCAAGACAACTCCAAGATGACAGAGTTGGACACTGCAACATTCACTGTACAGGGAATATGGGAAGAGAGCCCTGAGGGTTTGAGGGAGAAAAAAGGATGATTAATGGACTTGGCTGTATTTCAGCAGCCAGCACTTCCACCTGGTAGAGGGCTGATCCCGTTCTGATTTCAGGGATAGAAGGCCTTGGACTCAGTGGCTTCAATTTTCAGGAAGGTATTGCTTTTGCTGCTCTCGGCCACATTTGACATTTATTAAGCACCATTTCTACAGAAGGTTCTGTGCACAGTACTACAGTGTATTCTAAATAGATCTTGCCTGGAAGAAACTGCCAACATGGTTGTTTTAAATTTCAGATATTTTTCAATAGAAAAAAAAATGTCACCAATATGATCACTTTTCCAACCCAATATCAATGTTCTTTTGAAATGTTTCCCAATAATAAGGACTGTTTTTCTGGCTCAGTGCCCATAGCACAGAGGTTATGGCACCAGCCACACACACTCAGGCTGGCAGGTTCAAAACCTGCCCAAGCCTGCTAAACAACAATGATAACTGCAACAACAACAACAAAAATAGCCAGACGTTGTGGTGGGCACCTATAGACCCAGCTACTTGGGAGGCTAAGGCAAGAGAATCACTCAAGCCTAAGAGTTGGAGGTTGCTGTGAGCTGTGACACCACAGCACTCTAACCAGGGTGACAAAAAAAAAATAGACATATCAAATTATCTTTAAAAATAAAGTTGGTCTTATGACTTCCATATATTGAAAACAATCAGATTGACTTGGTGCCTGTGGCTCAACGGGCTAAGGCGCCAGCCACGTATACCTGAGCTGGCGGGTTTGAATCCAGCCCAGGCCCGCCAAACAACAATGATGGCTGCAACCAAAAAATGGCTGGGCGTTGTGGCGGGCACCTGTAGTCCCAGCTACTTGGGAGGCGGAGGCAAGAGACTCGCTTGAGGCCAGGAATTGGAGGTTGCTGTGAGCTGTGATGCC
>CAUYRH010159997.1:0-15565 GCA_963574655.1 Perodicticus potto
TGTAGTCCCAGCTACTTGGGAGGCGGAGGCAGGAGACTCGCTCGAGCCCAGGAATTGGAGGTTGCTGTGAGCTGTGATGCCACAGCACTCTATCTAGGGTGACAGCTTGAGGCTCTGTCTCAAAAAAAAAAAAAAAAAAAAGAATTAAAGAATAACTGACACTATGTGCCGGGCACGATGGTAGGTACTTCCCATCCACTATCTCATGTAATTTTCAGAACACATTATTACCCACATAATACTAATGAGAAAAGTGACATTCTGAGAGATTAGGTAATTTACCCAAGTAGTAATTAGCAGAACGAGGATGGAAACCCCCAGCTATGTGAGTCCAAAGTCCCTAGGGTGAGCTGGGTCCACACATAATAGGCACTTGGTTAGGGATTGAATGTAAGGTTCCATGGGGACCTCCTGGTACCTGAGTGCTGATTGATGGTTGAGGGCGGCCAGCAGGTAGGACACATAATGAGGGGCCATTGCTTCCCCCCTGATGTGGTCTCTGGAGAATCGGATCAGAGCATCACTGAAGCTGCAATGGGCAGAGGTGGGTGGACTTGGTGCTCCTCTGGAGCCCCCACAACCCCAGTCCCTGATACTCCTGCCCCACCCTCCAGTCCTTGTTTGAAGGTGCCCTTTCCCACTGATGTGTCTTATTCCCTCAGTGCCCCTTTGGGCTGCCCCAGGAGCAGGGCTAGAGATTAGGAGGGGGTCAATGCCTTGGCGGACCTTCTCAGGAAGGCACCCAGCTCTGACAGTGCCATGCCATGCACCCGCCGTTGCAGTGACTCACTGACCAGGCTAGTCACACGAATGTTCTCATCCAGGATCTACAGGCAGGGATGGGCAGCCATTAGCAAAGCTGCTACCCCTGCCCTCCTTTCTTTTCCCCATGAAGCTGCCCACCTACCTGGCCACTCCCTACCCACCTGCAGCACGATAGCTGGCATTGGTGAGTAGTAGAAGCCAGATGGGTCTGTGTTGGGCTCCTGTTCCTGGAGCCACTCAGCTACCTCCCCATCCAGCGCCTTCTGCATCCACTGAGCCACACTTGCCTGGGGGAAAGGGTGAGGGGCAAAAGAATGTAGCAGGCCACTGACCTTGCCAGAGGTGGGCAGACATTCACAGATAAAGGCCCACAGCTTCTTTGGACCTGTGCCCCAATTACTCACTTGGACTTTGGCCACAAATGTTGCTTCCAGTTGCTCAATATTCTCCAAGGTCAGGAGGGGTTCCAGCTGGGACACATCAGCCTCAGGCCCCAACTCCAGGCTCCCCATCATTTCCTGCCTGGAGATAAGTGGCGTTAGGTGTCATACTGAGCTCCCAGCATCTGATTCACCCACTTCCCATGCCCAGAGACTGACCCCAGGTACACATGCAGTGCCCAATGCAGCAAGGCAAAGGCATCAGCAGCTCCCAGCTCAGGCCCTGCAAGGAGTTGCTGCAGTCTGCGACGCAGGCCACTGTGCAGAGTATGGGCCCATAGCTGGACCACTCGGTAGTGCGGCGGGCAGCAGGGTGCTATTAGTGCTTCAGCTGTGGCCAACTCAGCTGGTAGAGCCACTCGCAGAGCTTCCAGCCACTCTGCTAGAGCCCCTGGACCAGGCAGCAGAGATGTCCTAAAATGGACCTGCTCTAGACCCTCCTGTAGTGCCCGAAGACAGCGCTGTCGCCAGTCCCGGTGGGCCTGCCCCAGTTGGGTTGTTCGTCCAGCCTCCACTTCTGCCACACGCACAGCAGCCACCAGCAGGGCTGGATCCTCTCGTGCCAGCTGCCCTGCTGCCCCTGCAGCTGCCTCCACAGCCTGGCCCAGTGCCTCAGCCAGAAGATTGAGCTCCCGGAAGATTGGCAGCTCCAGGCTCCCCAGGGGTGCCCATGTCTCCTCTCGCAGCTGCTCCAGCTCCCGAAGGCTTACATATGCCTCCAAGAGCCGTTGGGCATCAATCAAGGTCTGTGTGTGGGCTACTGCAGCAGGGACTAATTAGGGAGAAAAGGAGACAGCCCTGGGTCTCAGTCTTCCCACCAGTACGACAGGTACAGCAGGGGATACTGAGGCCCTGGGGCTGGACTAATATATAAAATATTTAATAACTGATACAGTAAATCATTGGCTAATCTGAAAGAATCCAGAGATTAGGTAATTTACCAAATTTAAGCAAAGTCCTAGAGGCCTGGTGGGCCAAATGTCAACCCATGAGCTAATGGAATATAAGAAAGTAGAGTATCCTGGAGGGAAAGCAAGGAGGAGTGATGCTAGTCGCTATTCACTCAGTCTATTAGGGAAACATTTCAATAGGTTAATGGCCAGGATGGCCAAAGGCACTCGACTGCATATCAATTCTGACTCAAGCATCCCGTGCTTGGGAAGCTCAGGATGAGCTGATTTTCACCCTGATTTATATGCCATTTGAAGCCTGGGTTACCCCCTGGTAGGTCCCTGGTGTGCCCCTCCATGCAATCCCCCACATAGCACCCCAACCCCTTGATCAGTGATGGGTGTTTGTGGACTGACTGTTGAAAGCTGAGGCCCAGGGTCCCTGTCCACTCACCTGCCCGCAGCCGAGGCAGCAACTGAGACAGGGCCTGCAGTTGCTTGTGTTGGGAAACCTGCTCCCGCAGAGGCTGTAGGGTCTGGGAGGACTTGGATATGCCCTGGAGCAACCCATGGGCCTGGCTCAGGGCTTCCCGGGTTTCCTGCACAGCCTCAAGGGCCTGGGCCAGCTGCCACACACCAGTCTGTACACCTTCCAGGTATGACTGTACCACCGACTGTGGAGAAAAGCAGCTGGTAAGGCACCGCCAGCCCAGCAGACCAGCCCAGCATGGCTTCCTGCCCCAGCCCACCTTGATACGTGCTTCCAGGGAGCAGGTACGTTGCACCTCGCGGCTGCGGTACTGGCCTAGCCTGGCTAGCTGCTCTGGCCGGTAGAAGATGCCTGAAGCCCACTTGAGTGCGGCACCTCGGGCCAGCTGCTCCGCTCTCTCCTGCTCTGGCCACTCAGGCCCTGGGCAGGAAGAGCCTGGGCAGCCGTGTCAGTAAGAAAGGGCCTGCAGGAAGTGGCCTCCGGACTTGCTCCCCTTCCTACCCCTCAGGTTGTCCCAAGGACAGGGCTATAGAGTTCCAGCCAGACCTGGCAGGGATAACCCAATTCCACCATTCCCACTTTTCTTGCCATGTTCCTCCCCCAGCCCACCTGAAGGGGCTCATACCAGGGGGAAGTGCAGGCTGCATCTCGTCCTTGGCTGCTGAGTCCATGCAGGCCTGGAGAAGCCGGAGCTGAGGTGGGCTGAGATGAGGGTCTCAGATAGAACAGGAAGAGAGGATGCTCCTTTGAGCAGCTGCCACAGTCTGGGCTCCTGCGAGGAGGAGGGAGGCACTTGCCCAGCCCCCTCAGGAAATGAGAGGGAGGCGGTGTGATGGGAGTCACCTGGGAGGCCTTGCCTGCTGCCTTTCTCAGTTGTGCCACTGCAGATGCCAAGTGGGGCGGGGTGGGACAGGCTCCACTGGACCCCTTTCCTACCCTGAGCAGCACAGGACAGAACTTACCAGGCTTGACTAGGCGTACAGTTCTCCCTCCTCCGCAGTGGCCTTGGCCTTAAGAATGGCCCTCTCCCCCAGCAGAGTTAAGCACGCCTTCCACTTGTTCACAGGGGCTAGGTGACTCCAGCTGACTCCAGCACACAGCAGGACAACTCCTCTCTCCAAAGAAGCTTGTCTCCCACTTCCCAGCTCAGAAGCCCCTTCTTCCCATCAGTGCCCCTCCCTCCTCGAGGCCACCAAAAGAAAGGAAGGAAGCTGAGTCTCTGGCACTTTATTCCCAACAGGAAAGAGCATCTGCACTGAGAGTGGGGAGGGCAGGGCGCCACTTCCCTGAGGGGTGGGGGAAGGGTGTGCTCCTGTGGTCAAATCTTGACAGCCTACCCAGGACCTTTCCGTGCTCAGGACACAGATGTGAGCTAGACTCAGCCTTAACCTGGTGATGAGGAGGAGTGTGCAGATATGGACACAAAGGACATCACAGTATGAATATTGTATTGATGGGCCCCTCAGAGGAGGTTGTATACCTCTGCAGAGGAGAAACAGATGCAGCCTTTTGTGAAGGATGGTCAAGGGGAACCACGGCAGGAGTGAGGTCATGAAAGCTGGGTTACCTTGACAGTTACAAAGAACCAGAAAAAGGACTCTAGGGATGTAATCCACCCTTCAGGACAGAGCCACTCATTCCCCCAGCTGCCAGGAGTGTAAGCTAGTGAGGTCTCACAGGTGGGTCTGTCAATCAACATTGGAGTGCAAAGGCCTGGTATCCTTGCCTGGACTTCAGAAGGGCTACCCCAATTTCAGAGCTCCTGGTGGGACAGACTGAGGACTCTATTATAATGACATTTGGCCAATTCAGCCTGTCTTATTCCCTTACCCAATAAGGATCCCCAATAAGCTTGCTGCAAATCCCTGTCTCAGAGTCCATTTCTCAGAGAATCTGACCTAAAAGGCATAATAACTTAATGGGCAGGTGCAGTGGCTTAAGCCTGTAATCTCAGCACCTTGGGAAGCTGAGGTGGAGAATCACTTCAAGCCAGGATTCAATACAATCCTGGGTTATATAATGAGACCTGTCTCTACAAAAAATAGAAATATTAGGCTGATCTTGGTGCTCTGGCTCATGCCTGTAATCCTAGTACTCTGGGAGGCTGAGGCAGGAGGATTGCTTGAGCTCAGGAATTCTAGACCAGTCTGAGCAAGAGCAAGACCCTATATCTACTAACAATAGAAAAACTAGCCATTGTGGCCGGCCCCTGTAGTCCCACCTACTTGGGAGGCTGAGGCAAGAGGATCACCTGATCTCAGGAGTTTGAGGTTGCTATGAGCTAGGCTGACACTACAGCACACTAGCCTGAGGCAACATAGTGAGACCCAATCTCTACAAAAAATAAAAAATTGGCTGAGCTCAGTGGTTCGCGCCATAATCTTAGCACTCTGGGAGGTCAAGGCAGGAGGATTGCATGAGCTCAGGAGTTCGAGACCAGCCTAAGTAAGAGGGAGACCTGCCTCTACTAAAAATAGGAAAATTAGCAAGTAGTGTCACGCGTCTGTATTGCCCTTTACTCAGGAAGCTGAGGCGGGAGGATCACCTGAGCCCAGGACTTTGAGATTGCTGTGAGCTAAGCTGAGGCTAGGTCACTCTAGCCCCACTGACAGAGAAAGACTTTGTCTCTAAATAAACAAATAAATAAATATCCAGGCATTGTGGGATGTGACTATAGTGCTAGCTACTCTGGAGGCAGGAGGATTACTTGAGCCAAGGAGTTCAAGGTTACAATGACCTGTGATTGGGTCACTCCAAATTGGGCGAAAGAGCAATAGACCCTATTTCTAAAATAATAATTAATGAATTAATTAAAAAAGAATAATAAATATTAATATTAAAAATAACAAATGGTCCTAGCAAACACATAATCTTTCCTACATGCCAAGAATTGCTTTAAGTGCTTTATTTATTGTTTATATGTAGGTAGATACATTTGCACTGGTGCACTGTAGGGTAGAGGCAAGGGAAAGATGAGGCTGGGACCATGGATAAAGAAAAGTAAACTGCTTGCTGTTTGGAAGAGAGGGACAGCAATTGAGTGGGTGACCCCAAGACGGTGCGGCAGCCTTCAGGAGCAGGTTTGAGGGAAGTGGTTGGGTTCATCAGGCAGTGTGATGTTGAAGCAGATTGGTAAGGAAGGTTCGGTTGGCTCCCACTTCTTTCTTGCCGGGGCTGCCCACTGACCTCCAAGACATTCCTTCTCAACTTATCAGGTCTCCGGGATCCCCGAGTAGTTTCGTTTTATTCAACTGTTGACCATTTGTAGATGGTCCCTGAAGTTTTGCGTCAGTTCCCTCAGACAGAAATGTACCAGGTTCCCTGGAAGATGCGTAGGGCGGAAGCGGAATTAGCGCCTCTGGCTCCGGCGGCCGGGTGGCCAGGAACGGAAGCGGAAGTGGCGGCGGCGCCGGCCTGGCCTGGCCTGGCTGTAGGCAGGCGGCGGGCGGGCGTGATGGCGGAGGCCGGGCCACAGGCGCCGCCGCCCCCGGGCACTCCAAGCCGACACGAGAAAAGTCTGGGACTTCTTACCACCAAGTTCGTGTCGCTTCTGCAAGAGGCCAAGGACGGCGTGCTTGACCTCAAGCTGGTGCGGCCTGGGCTAAGGGGCGACTAGGAGGGGATGATGGACCAGGCCGGGGTTGGTAGCGGGACCCCTTGGGGTGGTCCAGCTGAGTTTTCCGAGAGCCAGCCGCTAGCGTGCGCTTTCTCACAGGAGAAATGCTGAAGGTTGTTTCATTCATTCGGCTAAGGTCATTGAGTGTCAGCTGTGTGCCAGGCTTAGGGTGCTCGTCCTCGTGGCCCTTCTTGGCTGGCATAAGAAGAACATCAGAACATCAGTTCAGGGTTGTGCCAGGTCTCTTCTCACTCTGCGGTCCTGAGCTGCAGTAGTGGGAGTCACTACAGGATTGGGACCCAAGTTACCCACCTCCTCAAGATAGCTGGGGGTACACCTGAGAGTGGAGCTGAGCATTTTCCACTGTGTTCTGTCTGCCAGGCAGCTGACACCCTAGCTGTGCGCCAGAAGCGGCGGATTTATGACATTACCAACGTGTTGGAAGGTATTGGGCTAATCGAGAAAAAATCCAAGAACAGCATCCAGTGGAAGTGAGTGGGGGATATCTGGGAGGGCAGTAGGGTATCCTGTCCAGAAGAATCGGGCGTGGGGTGGAGAGTGCAGGAGAGGACAGGAGCCATGGGACTCAGAGTTCCTGGCAGTCCCTCTCAGCCCCACTCCTTGGGCTCAGGGGTGTGGGGCCTGGCTGCAATACCCGAGAGATTGCTGACAAGCTGATTGAGCTCAAAGCAGAGATCGAAGAGCTGCAGCAGCGGGAGCAAGAACTGGACCAGCACAAGGTGTGGGTGCAGCAAAGCATCCGGAACGTTACAGAGGACGTACAGAACAGCTGATATCCTCCTGGTGGTCCCTGTTCTGGGGGAGTGGGCAAGGGGCCCTCTGTTTCAGTTGGGTTTTCTCTGTGCTCCCTGGGCCCTGTTCCTCTTGGGAGGATGGTTTAGCCTCTGGTTAGGTCTCAGTCTCAGGCCCCTTGTTCAGAGCCCCTTCTCCTCCAGTCTGGGCCTGTAACCCATGCCTATTGGACTCCAATCCCCAGAAATTTCTCTGAGGGCTTGTGTGTCAGACCTATGCTGAAGAGTTGGGTCTTCTCTATAGCCTGCCATCTGTCACCATAGTCAGGGCATCAGCCGTTCTCCTTAACCCCCACACTTTGGCCTACGTGACTCATGAGGACATCTGCAGATGCTTTGCTGGTGAGCAGAGCCTGGGTAGTGGGATAGAGGGGTGGGGTTGGGCTGGGCTACAGCTCTGAGTATTGGACTAAGTGTTCAAGGAGAGTCATCTCTTAAAATCCTGGGGCCTGGCTCGGTGCCTATGGCTCAGGCGGCTAAGGCACCAGCCACATACACCTGAGCTGGCGGGTTCAAATCCAGCCTGGGCCCGCCAAACAACAATGATGGCTGCAACCAAAAAATAGCTGAGCTTTGTGGCTGGCGCCTATAGTCCCAGCTACTTGGGAAGCGGAAGCAGGAGAATTGGTTGAGCCCAGGAGTTGGTGGTTGCTGTGAGCTGTGATGCCACGGCACTCTACCCAGGGCAACAGCTTGAGGCTCTGTCTCAGGAAAAAAAAGAAAAAATTCTGGGGCCTGCTCAAGGAGGAACCAGGCAGGGTAAGTCTTCTGTCTGAGGGTCACTGGGACCCTGTGGAAGCCAACTATACTAAGAGGGTACAAGAATTCTGGAGCAGGCTTGGGTTAGTTCCCATTTTCATCGTCCCCTGGATTTGGCTTCTTAGGCATGATAAAGGCACAAAGTGAGGGAAAGAGTGTGTGTGGATATGCTTGTGTGGCATGCTCATGTGCAGGGGACAGTGGTACCTTCTTTTAACTTGTAGTTAATTTGATGACATCGTGGACACAGGAGCTGTCCTTTTTCCACCTTGTATCTCCCTCAAGCCAGTCTTAGGAAAGGGACATTGGCCTTAGGCAGAACACCTGTACCCAGAGAACAGCCCTGTCAATCAAAGAGTGAGGTGCCATGGCCAGCAATCTTTTGCTGCACATATTTGAACCCAGATTTCCTTGTTACTGACCCTGACCTCTTGGGGAGTGAAAAGCTTTAGCTTTGCCCAGCCAGTATGGGAGATGGGTGAGGCCTATTTTCTAGTCCCTCAGACTGTGATCTGCCTTGCTTCAAGGGGCAAGAACCTCCATTGCCAGCTCAGATTGAGCCCATGGGCTCTGACCCATTCTTGTCATTCTAGGAGATACCCTCCTGGCCATCCGGGCCCCATCGGGCACCAGCCTGGAGGTGCCCATCCCAGAGGTGGGTGCTCAGCTCAGGCAGGCGGGGTTGATTGAGGGTGGGTGGTGGCTGTGGAGCCTGATAAGTCCCGGGTGGGGCAGGTAGGGGGAGGCCTAGGGTTTGGGGTTATCTAGGAGGATGGGCAGCTTGAGTGGGAGAGGACACTGGCCCTGACCCAGGGTCAGGCAGGAGCCAAGCCTGCCTCCAGTTCCACCTGTCCCCTTCTCTACTACTCACCTTCAGGGTCTCAATGGGCAAAAGAAGTACCAGATTCACTTAAAGAGTGTGAGTGGCCCCATTGAGGTGCTGCTGGTGAACAAGGAGGCATGGAGCTCACCACCTGTGGCTGTGCCCGTGCCACCACCTGAAGATCTGCTCCAGAGCCCACCTGCTGGGTCTACCCCTCCACCTCTGCCCAAGCCTCCCCTGAAAGCCTCACGTCCAAGCAGTCCCCAGCCAAGCACCCCAGCCCCTGTTCCTGGCAGCACCGAAGTCCTGGGGGTGGCCAGCCCAGCAGCTGAGATCACAGGTAAGGCACAGTAGGAGCTGGTAATGGGCTTATCTTCTGGGGTCCAAAAGGTGACACTTGTGTTTTGTGGAATCCTCTACTCAGAAGAGACTTTGAGGGGGTTGTCCTTTCCTTGGCCTCCACTAGCCTCCCCTCCCAAGAGCAGTGAATGATCTCTTTAACAGGAAAGCTCTGACCATACAAAGGGCAATTAATGGTGACAGTTTTGCCCCGATCCACCAGTGTGTAACTTTCTATTGCCGCCTCTTTTGTCTGCCACAGCAGACACTTGTAAGCCTTATGTCTGTGTCTCCTTTAGTGACTCGTTTGCAGGTTACCTCTTTCAGGTCACCTGGCAATGCCTGTTTCTCCTTGGGTTTGAGAATTAGGAATGGCCATCCTGGCTATGGGTTCTAGCACAGTTAGGTTCAATGACCCACTTCCTGCCCTCATGTGACTGGAATTGGGGAATGTGTTTGCAGTTAGTGGTGGCCCTGGAACCGATAGCAAGGACAGTAGTGAGCTCAGCTCACTCCCACTGGGCCCAACAGCACTGGACACCCGGCCACTGCAGTCTTCTGCCCTGCTGGACAGCAGCAGCAGCAGCAGCAGTAATAGCAGCAGTTCATCTGGACCCAACCCTTCTACCTCTTTTGAGCCCATCAAGGCAGACCCCACAGGTGGTGAGTACCTGCCCACCCTGGGGTGGGAAGGATCCAGCTTTTACCTAAGTCAGAAGCACCACTGGGGCCGGAACCCAGCTCTCCTGTGAACCCCTGCCTGACACAGCTCTCTGCCAGCCAGAGTGAAGTACCCTTTTTTCCTCCTTCATCTGCTAGCACAAAACTCCTTGGCCCTCTTTCAAGCCCTGCCTGCCACCCCTCAGAACACCACTAAGCCTCTCTCACCTCTCTAATTGATACTGTTCTTCTGTGTCCACTCTCTCACCTTCCCTGTCTCCTTCAGTCCCTGTCTCATTCCTTTCTGTCTGGACTCCTTGAAAAAGTAGTCTCTTCTTTTTTTTTTTTTTTTTTGAGACAGAGTCTCAGTCACCCTGGGTAGAGTGCTGTGATGTCACAGCTGATAGCAACCTCAAACTCTTGGGGTCAGACAATCCTCTTGCCTCAGCCTCTTGAGTAGCTAAGACTATTGTCGCCGGCCACAATGCCCAGCTAGTTTTTCTCAAGATGGGGTCTCGCTCTTGCTCAGGCTGGTCTCAAATTCCTGAGCTAGGCGTGAGCCACTGTGCCCGGCCCTCCCTCTACATCTTGCTCTTCTGGTCACTCTCAGATGGTAACAGTCACCTACCCCTGGCACTATAGCAGTGCCACTTTTGTGAAGTTACTGAAAACTTGGTTACCAAGTCCAGTGAATTTCTAGCGTGTTTCGCTTAGGTGTCCCTTTGTTCCACGTTAATGTTCTTTTCTCCTTTGGCTGTAATGATGCCAGCTTTTTTCTTTTTAACTTCACTGGCTTTTCCTTGAACTCTCTCTGGCACTTTCTTAAACATTGGCACATCCGGAGCTCTGTCCCATTCTATACCTGAAGAGGGGCCTCAACTTTGGGTGGGTAAATGGCCGCTGCCTTTCTTGGTCTCTTGCCTGATCCCCACACTGCTATGTCCACCTGACATCCTCTGCATATCCAGTGGACACCTCAGTCCCATGTGTCCTCAGCCAAATTCACTTTCCTCCCAAAACGTGCTTTTCACCTTGGTGCACACCCTGCATCACTCCAGTTCATCTCCTCGCTCCTGCCTCTGCTGCCTATCCCCTGTTAGCTGAACATTCTGTCCCAAACACCTCCTCCTATCTCTCTTGCATCCTTAGCACTTAGCACTCTTTAAGATTCTTCGGCATCTTTCTCTTTACCCTGACTAACAGAACAGTCTTCTTGAAACACAAGCCTGACTGGCATTTTTGTTTACAAAAGTATTTTATTTTATTTTTTTTTAAGAAATAGGGGTCTTGCTTTATCTCCCAGACTGGAGTGTAGTGGCTGATCATATCTCACTGCAACCTTGAATGCCCTGGCTAAAAGCAGTCCTCCTGCCTTAGCCTCCCAAGTAGCTGGGACTACAGGCATGTGTTATCATGCCTGGCCAATTTTTTTTTTTTTTAGACAGTCTCGTTTTGTCACCTTGGTAGAGTGCCATGGTGTCTTAGCTCACACCAACCTCAAACTCTTGGACTTGGCTTGGCTCCTGTGGCTCAGTGGCTCAGTGGCTTGGGGCTACACCAGTGTTGGGGGTTCGAACCAAGCCCGGGCCTGCCAAACAATGACAACTAAAACCAAAAAAAATAGCTGGGCATTGTAGTCCCAGCTACTTGGGAGGTTGAGGCAAGAGAATCGCTTAAGCCTAAGAGTTTGAGGTTGCTGTGAGCTGTGATGCCACAGCACTCTATCGAGAGCAACATAGTGATTCTGTCTCAAAAAAAAAAAGATTCTTGGACTCAAGTGATCCTCCTGCGTCAGCCTCCCAAGTAGCTGGAACTACAGTTCCCTGCCACAACTCCCAGGTAGTTTTTCTATTTTTAGTAGAGATGGAGGTGTCCCTCTTGCTTAGTATGGTCTCCAACTCTGGAGCTCAACCAATCTACATGCCTCAGCCACGTAGAGTGCTAGGATTACAGGCAAGAGCCATTGTGCCCAGCCAATTTTTTTATTTTTTGTGAAGACGGGGTCTCACTATCCCCAGGGTGGTCTTGAACTTCTGGTCTAAAGCAAATCACTGGCCTCAGCCTCCCAAAATGGTGGGATTACATGCATCAGCCACATGCCTGGGCCCAAAAGTACCTTTTTAATGGCTCCCTAAGGCCCACTGGGTAAAATCTAAGCTCCTGAATCTGGCATGTGAAGTTCCTTGTGGTCCTTTCTAGTTTCATTTTCTGCTTCCCACATGTGTCCTCTGGATCAGCTTTGTACCACTAGCCCCTTTGAAGTGTGTATCTCCACTTCAGCCAGGTGACCTGACTCAGGCTGTGGGCTCTGAGCCTTGCACAGAGCAGATGTTCAGCAAGAGTAGGGAAGGATGGGGCATCCTTTTGTGCACACTCAGCCCAGCAATGGAGCAGAGAGTGTTGCCCTTCTGCAGCACCTCCAAGTTAGAGAGGCTATAGACTGTATCAGGCTGGGCATGCATATGGGTTAAGATTATGGCTCATGTATATAATCTTAACCTCTTGGAGGTTGAGGCAGGAGGATCCCTTGAGCTCCGGAGTTCAAGATCAGCCTGAGCAAGAGTGAGATTCAGCTCTATTAAAAATAGAAAAATTAGCCCAGCATTATGTTGGGGGCCTGTAGTCCCAGTTACTTGGGAGGCTGAGGCAGGAAGATCACTTGAGTCTAAGAGTTTGAGGTTGCTGTGAGCTGGTCAGATGCCTGGGCACTCTAGCCTGGGGCAACAGAGTGAGACTGTCTGGAAAAAAAAGAAAGAAAGGTTGGACCGGTTACCTGCAATGGGTCTTTGGTATTCTGGGCTCAGCACTGAGGAATTCAGATCTAGCAGGTGAAACCAACAGATGATGCCAGCATGGCCTAGGGCAGGGCTTGTGTTTTCTTAGACATGTGGAGTCCCAGGTTGGGTGGTGGTATAGGATCTGAGAAAGGCAGGGGCTGCAGTGGGACCAGACTGGACCTCTGTACCTTGAGTATGGCTTCCTTGTTTTTCAGTTCTGGAACTCCCCAAAGAGCTGTCAGAAATCTTTGATCCCACAAGAGGTAGGCTGCAGTCCTCCCTAGGGCTGGGAGTAATGGACATAGTTTGTTGGGTTCTATGGCTGTTTTCTTGCCCTTCTGAGGATCTTATGGTTGTGCTTGGTACCTGGGGAAAGTGGGACCTGGAATGTAACTGAGCTCTTTCTCCCTTCCCAGAATGCATGAGCTCGGAGCTACTGGAGGAGTTGATGTCCTCAGAAGGTGGGTGGCCTGGGATGGTGGGGGGTGGGTGTGGCAGGGGATTGGGCAGCTGCTGGGTGGGGCCTCAGCCTAGTGCTCTCTGCAGTGTTTGCCCCCCTCCTCCGCCTTTCTCCGCCCCCGGGAGACCACGATTACATCTACAACCTGGATGAAAGTGAAGGTGTCTGTGACCTCTTTGATGTGCCTGTTCTCAACCTCTGACTGACAGGGACATGCCCTGTGTGGCCAGGACCCAGACTGACCTGGGGGCTGCCTGGGGACCTCCCCTACTCACCCTTACACAGCTTGAGAGCCACAGACTCCTGGTTCCCCAGCCTCCCCTCTGCACAGTTCTGGCCACAGCTCCCATTCCTGCTCTGGCACTCGCACTGTGCTCGCAGTGTAGGGGAAAGGGGTTCAGCCCCCAGCACCATGGAGCCAAAGTGTTTGTTTCTCCTTTTCTGGGGCTTGTTCATCCAGGCTGAGCTGCCACCCAGTGGCACAGACCTGAGGCACCCAGTGGCACTGCCTCTTTAGGGCCGCTTGTCCTGCCCCATTGCCCTGTCCCTGCTAGCCAGTCACCCTCTAGGAGCAAAGGGTGGGGTGGAACTGGGCATATCCCAGCATCACCCCTAGCTTCCTTCACTGCTCCCTGCCCCTTGACCCTCCAGCTCCTCCTGGACCTCTCATGTGCCCCCTCTTCTGCTGGGCCCTTAGCCCTGACAACCTGCAGGTGGTGGTGGGGAGGCGCTAAGAGGAAGGAACAGAGGTCTCCAGCTAGGAATCTGGGTGCTCTGTCCCTGAGGATTGGCCCAACCTCCTGCTGCCCCATTGCCCCCCTTATTTCCATTTATTCATTTACCCTCATGTAGAGCCATTTGCAGAGATTTAGAAAGATTTACATTAACAAATGGATTCCTATATAAAAGATTATTTTTATACTTTTTGCAGCAAAAGGAAATTGTAATATTTGTACAGTGTCCAAGTGAATAAAAATAATGCCTAAGGCTATCTCTGACCTGGTTCTTTGGGCCTCTCCTTGAGACTGTGCTGGCTGGTTTGGTGGTGGGACTGGGTGGGTCACTTTACTGGAACGAGAGGTGAGGCAGCCTGCCCTCCCTGCCTCCACCTGCCGCACCTTGGGGCGGGGCGAGCCTGTCGGGGCGGGGCAGGGCAGAACAGGCCCCGTCCTACCTTCCTACCCCGGGACTCCAACCCGGAACTAGCTTCCCTTGGGAAGGCCGCAGTCCCTGGCCAGGAGCTGGAACCTGGACCGTGAGCGCGGGCCAGTGCGCTGGGGCCTGGTTGCGAACAGAGGAACACCCTCGTTCCCAGGGGCCCCGGGCCAGTTGAGCCCTCGGCCGGAGGTTGCACGGTGTGTTAAAAGTGCGGGCGTCCACGCCGGGGCTGGACCATGTCGCCCCCGCGGAACGTGGTGAAGATTGCTGTCCAGATGCGTGACGCCATTCCGCAGCTCATCCAGCTGGACCAGGTCACCAGACCTGTCCCACCTCCATCTGCCCTACCACCTTCCCCTGGGCCGCCCCTTTCCCCCTCAGAACAGCCCACCCCACTCCTCCCCCGAGGCTTCTCCCCAGCCTCTCTCTACTCGGCCCGGTGAATGACCGCTCCACTTACAGGCAAAGCCACTGGCCGCTGTGCTGAAGGAGGTGTGCGACGCGTGAGTGGGGCCAGCCGCAGCAGAGGTTGGGGGAGGGCGGGCAGGAGGGGCACCCTACCTGCCTCACCGCGCCTCCGCGCCCCGCAGGTGGAGCCTGACTCACTCTGAGCGCTATGCCCTGCAGTTTGCTGATGGGCACAGGAGATACATCACCGAGAACGTGAGTCCCCTTCCCCCAGGCCCCACACTCCACTCTGACCCCTCTAAAACAGCCCTGGGGCCTCAAAATTATCATCCCACTCTCTGGAATGTGATCTTTTACGGCCCACCCCCGCCCCCAACCAACACGCAGTCTCCCTGACAACTTAATTGACCATCCTCAGATTTTGCCCTGACTCTACTGCCCTCTCCGCTGTCTTCTCCAGAACCGCGCTGAGATCAAGAATGGCAGCATCCTGTGCCTCAGTACTGCCCCAGTAATGTCCCTCCCTGCCTGCCCCCCATTCCTAGCCCCTCCCCTGGTCTCTCTGCTGCCTGGCTCCCTTGCCCCGAGTCCTGGTCCCAGCCAAGCAGTGCACCACCTTGTGGACACCAGGGTTCCTGCCCTTCAGCTCTCACCCTTGCAACGCCCAGCCTCCTCACCTCTGCTCATGCTCCCGCTCCTGCCAGGACCTAGAGGCTGAGCAGCTGTTGGGTGGGCTGCAGAGTGGGAGTCGTGAAGGGCACCGGGAAGCCCTGAGACGCCTCGTGCTGTTGGCCTCAGACATGACCTTTGCCCGGGAGGTCATCAGCCGTGATGGGCTACAGAGACTAGGCACCATCATTGAAGATGGGGACGAGTGAGCACAAGACTACTGTGGCTGGGGGACCTGGGGTGGGGAGGGGCTTAAGGGTCCTGGTCTGGTCCTGCTCAGCTTCAGATGTCCTCCTTAGCCTAGGAGAAGTGCTCGCCCTTGGCCTGAGGGCCTTCATGGAGCTTATGGAACATGGTGTGGTGTCCTGGGAGACTCTCAGCATCCCCTTTGTAAAGAAGGTAGGTGGGGTGGCACCTGTGGCTCAGCCGGTAGGGCGCTGGCCCCATATACCAAGGGTGGTGGGTTCAAACCCGGCCCCAGCCAAACTGTAACAAAAAA